>JZLH01S0013782.1:34005-47688 GCA_001188425.1 Eucidaris tribuloides
GGAAGAAATAGTAGTAAAAGGAGGAGAAGAAGGAGGAGTACTATTAGTAGTAGTAGTAGTAGTAGTAGTAGTAGTGTAGTAGTAGTAATAGAGTGGTAGTAGAAGTATAGTCAGGCCAGTAACCCAAATGTTGGTCCAAAGTCGACCATTTTTCATGGCCAGCCCCCTCCCCCGCCGAAAGTCGCTCAGAAGTGAATTCAACTTAGATATATGTACAACGACATGTGTGAAAATACTGTTGCAATCGAAGTTCTTTAACTTCTTAGGAGTATGAATATATAACGCTCTTCTACAAAAAAAAATATGGATATCTTCATAGCTTATATTTTCCCCGATTTTTTTATTTTTCACTTCTTTTTTGTATTGGCTGGGCATTTTAAACCATATGCATTTCTTGGTTACTTTTTTTAATCATAAAATTACAATTTTGCATTTAGGGATGTGAACCTTTTACTCAGGACCTGTGGAATACGAGTTTGAATACCGTTATTAAAGTTGTATTAACAAAATTCGGATACTTTGGAAATGACTCTTTCATGCCGTGATGATGTGTATTTATTGTATTGTTCTTAAGGTTCTTTTTATTTGTAAATTGTATTGTCCATGGTTGATGATTATTGGTAATACGCACACATACATGCATGTGTACATTTACAGAATTATTATGCTAAAACTGATAACATTTTAAAACTGAAAATTCAAGCGCACACTGGAACTCAAAACATGGCACTCTTTTGTGTGTAATCGATCTTCTTTATGGTGACACTTTACCCGGTTTTGCAAGGTAATGGCATATAGAGGGAGAGCGAAAGTGATGACGTCAAACTGGCTCGGAAATAACTCAGTGAACTGCAACTCTCTTATTGGTAAAAACAACCAACAACGCGCTACACGTGGTTCCGCCATTGTCCACACATATTTCTTAGCCAGTGTGACGTCACTCTTCGGTGTACTCGGTACTTTAAACTGAGCTATCATCGGCGCAAATTCAGGGGGCAGGGGGACATGTCCCCCCCCCCCACGATTTTGACATTGGGAGACACAGCCAATACACTGTACCTGTTGCACAGTTTGACCAGTGTGTGGTGCCGCCCCTTCCCACCCCCCCCCCCCGCACCCATGCGAACTATCGATATAGATTGATTCAATCGATTGTACCTACCTCGACACATCACCGATGTAATATCTGCACTCCATTGACCGTCGTTACACGCCGCCAAGTCCGGTCCTTCTTGGATTCCAATGATGCAACTGAACGTGACAATACTGTTGTGCAAGTAGAGGTCCTCACTGCTGAGGAACTCTCCTGACATAACGGTGACGTCAACATTACTGCTAAGACCCTGTGCGGAACATGGAGCTGAAAGGCAATTGTCGAACACCACATGCAACAATCGATTTAAATATTTTTCTACCTTTTTATGTGTTTAACACAAGTCCAAACTTTTTTTTACTGAAAGGGGTGCAGAGAGAATTCATAGTTCATTGTGTGTTTGCATAATTTTTGCTGTACTCTATGTCTATAATCCTGGAGGTAGCAATCTAAAAAGTCAAAGCTTACGAGTAAACGGGTAGCAAGGGTAGGGAGATAGAAAGAATAAAATGAAAAATGAAAAGACGTATAAAATGGAATTTAGTGAAAAATATGGAAGGGCTTTTAACAACTTTGATTGACACATTAATTTGTATCAACAAAAGAGGTAGATTGCTCTCTTTAATTTGGGTAACGAAACAAGAAAATCTTGCATGAAATACGTTTTCCTAATTATTCAGCAAGCAAAAATAAGCAAAATTGGTGTCTTTCAAACCTTTTAGAACTACAGAAAATGTAATAAACTTATTAGACGATAGCCATAACGATAAATTAAGCAAGTAGGCTAATTGTAAGTGTGTCAACGCACTAAGAGGAAATATAAGTCAAACTAATTTATCTTCCCGAAGAATATTGTCCAATGTTGCATATTATAATATATTTTGATATATATACATTTATATATATTTGTCAAAATCAGTCGTTCTACGAAATATTTGGACGTTCAAGATGTATTTCATGAATGATGAAGTACTATATAAAGATAAATTACCAAATGGACAATTTTCCAACCGAAAATTTCGAGACGAACCATGTGATGAAAGGGTTTAATTGCTAATAATTGATGTTTAAATAATGAATCTAATGTTGAAACCAACTATTATTGGTATGATCTATATATTATTATATGTATCATGTTTTGGTACGGAATAATGCAAGACATTTTTTATACATCCAATCATTAAATTGCCCCCCTCCCCCGCCCTTGGTTCTACCCTACCCAAGAAGGGTTAATAACTAACCAGATCGAAGGTTAAATAGACTTTGTTCAAATAATGTGCACTTCATTAAAGGTTAGTGACATGATCGGGAACAATTTAAAATGCCTCAAGAACCAAATGAGTTGAAATATATACTACCTTTACACCAGCTGGAGTGGATATCCCAGTTAGAAGGATTTTTCTCTAATTTGTTTACTTAAGGAGAATCAAGCATGAACATCGGGGCATGATAAAAATAGGACCCATAGAGAGCCACACAGCAGGTTTGCCTGCCACGAGGGATATTGGCATAAATTATTTTAGAATGAGTCAACGTTCGACTACAAGATTTTCACAGGAGAATCCTTGCATAGTTTACTTGACTCTAGAGTAGTTTCAGCCCAAGTTGAGGACTACCCCCAATCATGTCATTTACCTTTAAGGTGTTGTATCACACAACGTTGTTCATTTCTTCCATTGGTATATTAGGGAGATATTGAAACAATCATGTGCAGTTTAAGCCCCTATCACAACTTTTAAGTATGGCATTGTTGCTTATCGGCAACGCTACTCTCGTATGTCGCATGAACTTGCCCTAATGTCAAAATGGAAACGGTTTTTAACAAATTTCGTGAAACATATAATAAATATATTTATTTATATTGAAACTAAGAAGCCAAAAACACTGAAATTTTGTTATACTAATTGTTTCGTTCCGCGAAATTTGTTAGGCTTTTTATTTAAAATACACTCGTTTCTTATGCTTACTTCGGTTTTTGCGAGGAAAGAATTATTTGGTGAACATTTCCATAGCTGTATTCACAAGTGCATTTAAATCATTAATCAGGTGAAATACCACATACCGTACATGTTTTATAGCTAGTCTAAGGTTATAAACAGGTACTTACAACATTTTACAAAACTTGGGTAATGTGTGCATACATTACATGATTAAAGCGAAGATTGCACTTACAGGTAATATTAGTTAATTGGCCTTCGATCGACCTTCTCTTGGAATACTTGTTATTTCATATACACTGTGCCTCAAACACTGTACATTCGGAAACTATTTTGTAACACATGTAAGTCAACAAGCTATGTATTTTTATGAGACCAAAAGACATTTATTTTATTTATATTATTATTATTTCATTTCATTTGATGATGTCAATTCTGAGAAACGATTAATTTTCTGCTATTGCTTTAAGAAATCGTTTTGAGAGGATCAGCTTCAGTTACACGCATGTTATGTATCTTGCGTACATCGCCTTAATTGTCTTTTAAATAAGTAATTCTTAGAAAGCATGGAAATCTTTATGAAACGATTCAACGATCTTAATATCCAAAGTATTTAAAATCTACTATTTTATCATTCTTAATATAAAAAGTATACATAACATCAGCAAAGGACGTAATAATGATTGTACACAAAATTGTATTCATTGAATTCTACATAAACACAAAATATTTTATTGAACGCTGTTCAGAAAATGAAACGGTAGCTACAGCTGCTGTGCAGCCATCTCGGTTTAATCTTGGGGGTATTTTATGGCCATAAAGTATCATAAAATGCACAGCAATAAATATCCTATCAAGATTATCTTTTTTATTTCGTTAATTATTTGTTATTGTTTATTTCACCAAAAGGTGCGTGTTTGTAATCATGATTTTGTCGACGAGTAACAAAAGTGGCACAAACAAGAATTTGCCCCCAGCACAAAATTAATCATAATTTGTGATTAACAAATGCAAATCAGATGAAATAAAGTGTGTTTGAAATTACAATTTTTATGCTTGAATTTGTTGTACATAGGTACACTTTTCGCTAAATTTAATAGCTAAAATAATTTTGTTCTTGGTGTAACATGTTTGGGATACCCTGAAGAACGATGTGCCTAGAAACATTCATTTCGCTAAACCTTAACGTAAACTAATCCAGAAGAAAAACCTTATGTTTTAAACTCCAAACCTAATACGAAAATCCTGATATGCTATAAGAAGAAACAAGAAATAAAGCAAAGAATCTAGACTGCAAAAGGGGTGTCGATCCATTTTTTTTTTCGGATAGGGGGAAGGCAAATGTAAGGCTCTTGGCAAAAGTTTTCTGTGCGCGGCGAAATTGAAAATTTGTGTATTCTTAGGGGTATATTTAAGTTAATTTTATATGGTTTTGTAGTGCCTTGCAGTGATTTTCAACATATTATTGCATTACGTTTTATGAATTTTTCAAGTTGTCAAAATTATCAGGAAGCAAAACGATATATTTGCCCCCCCCCCTCCCCGATCAATGCACATGGACTACCAGATAGTTTACCGTTACCGAAATACCTACCACTGCACTTGACAGCCTCCAGGGGGGTAAGAAACGTTGAGCCCAGGCATGTTGTGTACGTCGACCCAGCGCTGAGTACATTATGAGAAGTACACCCGACTGTAATTGGTTCCCCGTAGGAATATATGGATTGATATGGATCCAGCGAAATACTTGGGTCCAGCGTGCTTGCTTCAGGCCTGTTACATTCTGTGTACAAATTTGTTGAAAGAGGACATAATAATTCAGAAAACTACTAGTGATTCCTTTCTTCATAATGTTGTACTCGTGTCCGTTTACTTTGTCTGCAATGCAAATTTGTCAGGGTGTTTTATCAATCCAGTCCAAATCAGTCACATTTAAAATATACTCCGCAAAGTCTACGGTACATTCTGTTTTTAATTTTCATCTCAGATTTCATATCAATTACATTCAGCTTTAATAAGTCAAAATATTTTCTTATCAGTATTTAAATACCACAAATTTGTATCATTCGCAAAGCTGCGTAGTAAAATTGTGATCATTGCAAGACGCTATAGGAAGCTTTATATTAAGTAATTCATTGGTAGAGTGCCCAGTCCACTACTTCTACTACTACTTCTACATGTACTACTACTACTACTACTACTACTACTGCTGCTGCTGCTACTACTACCACTACCACTACTACTACTTCTACTACTACTTCTACTACTACTTCTACATGTACTACTACTACTTCTACATGTACTACTACTAGTATTATTATTATTATTATTATTATTACGTGTATTATTATTATTATTATAATTATTACTATTATTGCTTCTTCTACTACTACTACTAGTACAACTATTACTGCTACAACAACTACTACCTGTAACAGCGATTTCATGCAACAACTGGGGGCACCGAAGGGGAAATGATTATACCCTCGCGGGGGAAAAGCGCCCAAAAGATATAGGTATACATGACAAAGATTGGCCTATTTTTCACAAAATATGCAGAAACTAATCTTAACAAAAAAGAATAAAGTGCTGTAATAAAAGGTTGTAGCAAACTAAACACATTTCAGGAACACATAATCTGAACATCGCGTGATTAGAGTGTTAGCATTATTATTATTATTATTAATATTATTATTATTATTATTATTATTTTTATTATTATTATTATTATTATTATTATTATTATTATTATTGTTATTATTATTATTATTATTATTATTATTATTATTATTATTATTATTATTATTATTATTATTATTATTATTATTATTTGATAACAGATAAGTAAGATGTGAACAGAACCTGCATTCTTGTCTTAATTTGCTATAGGTCGAAAAAGTTTAAAGATGCAAGAAACAGACAAACATAGTATTTAAAATGGAAGTCTAGAATGGGTAAGTCATCAGAGTGTGCCATTAACCAACTTTCTACAGAGCACAATACAGTTGAATTTCCACGACAGTTGAAGTTAAAAAGGGTTAAAAGTCAGGTAACCTTGAAAAAAACATTCATATTCATCTTATCTGTATGTTTCATGAAAAACCGTAAGCTTAGATATAATTTTTCATTAGAAGAGGGGGTTTTACTGTAAAAGTCTAGAAAGTAAAAGAGCAGTGAATTATGCAACATTTTAGATTAAACTTCAATTTAGAATGGCATATTTATATTACTATGCGAACCTCAAGTATGCGCAATAATTAAAACACGTTGCTTTACGAGAAGTAACATATAAAATTACTGGAAATATACTGAATTGTGACTTTCGTGGATGATAAAGACCAAAAAAGTGTAAAAGATTATACTCACGTGTATACACCAATGATATCTGTATTTCAAGTAAAATTATGCCAAAAATTGCACGCGTGGTTTTCATTTTCAAACCACCACGAATCGAATAGCCGCCCTTCAGTAACTCAGGACCAGACATGTTGTAGTAACACATCCTTCTTTCATATAATTCTTTTGATCTTGCTCCATTTTTGTTTCAACAATTTTCAATCACAACGTTCACAAACATTCATCGTAAACTATAGATACAGGTGTATATTCCTTTTCCAGTGTATATTTGCACACTCTGTCACTTCTCCTCTAAACAATCGTTCCAAAGGAATAGATCGAAAACCAAGTTAGTTATAAAATGGATGAATTATAATCGGTTGGTTGCAAACTCTTCCGAATGATTACGCCACGTACGGCGGCGTACACATTGTAGTATCAGTCAGCTTGCTCTTCCCAAAGAAGCCACAGAAAAGATGAAAGAAGGCTCATTGTACGGTCATACAGAGCAAACACTGAGAAATGGATCTAACGTCTTGGGCGATCCTGAAATATTTGTGTTACTGTGTATACATCATATCAAAACAAACAGTGACATTATTCCGTATTGTTTGCCTAGAGGAAAGATGACATTCAAAAGTACAATTTCTATCTTGCTGTCCTATGGGATGTTTCGGTGTACTATTTTCACAAACTATTTTCAAAATGAAACCATTTTGAATGCACAATTTAGCGATAACGCCCTTACGATATTGACACTGTATGCTATATTTTCAAATAAAACTGTTTCAAAGTGAATTTTTTAAGTAGTAACCGTGTCATTTGCCTATCACATTTCTTTCTCGAGTGATAAGTTTTCAATTTCGGGAAAAATCATTGTAACTTAAAATATTGGGGAGTTTTATATACGTACTTGCATTCTTTAAAATAACTCAAATCTACACTTTCCTGATTCCTGTCGATTGCTATCATTCGGTAACTATGAGGTCACATCAAAATACATAAACGATATATATTTCGTCGTTAATACGGCAATATCACTACTATAATAATTGTTATTTTTGTAATAATGTATTGATTATAAATGTCACGTTTGTAATAAATAAATTTATTTTTGACAAACGTGGATATGAATAGGATATAGTTACATACGTATGGGTACATTGAAAGACGTCTGAATAATATAATACGTCATATTGTAGTCAAACGTACTATTTATGTAGTTAGTTATCGTAATATTTTATTGAAGGTCTATCGTAAATCATCAAATCATAATCTCTAAAATAAAACCAAAATTACGTTTCATTATCATGGATATAAAAATATAAATCTCAAGTCATAACCTGCCGTATAGTAGTAGTAGTAGTAGTGGTGGTGGTGGTAGTAGTAGTAGTGGTAGTAGTAGTAGTAGTGGTGGTAATAGTAGTGGTAGTAGTAGTAGTAGAAGTAGTAGTAGTAGTAGTAGTAGTAGTAGTGGTAATAGTAGTGGTAGTAGTAGTAGTAGTAGTAGTAGTAGTAGTAGTAGTAGTAGTAGAGTAGTAGTAGTAGTAGTAGTAGTAGTGGTAGTAGTAGCAGTAGTGGTAGTAGTAGTAGTAGTAGGTAGTAGTAGTAGTAGTGGTAGTAGTAGTAGTAGTAGTAGTAGTAGTAGTAGTAGTAGTAGTAGTGGTAGTAGTATAGTAGTAGAAGTAGTATTAGTAGTAGAGTAGTAGTAGTAGTAGTAGTAGTAGTAGTAGTAGTACTAGTACTAGTAGTGGTAGTAGTACATGTAGTTGTAGTTGTAGTAGTAGTAGTAGTAGTAGTAGTAGTAGTAGTAGTGAGAGGAGGAGCCGCAGCAGTAGCAGTAATAGTAGTAGAAGTGGTAGTAGTAATAGGACGACGAGGAGGAGGATGATTTGCTCATAATAACCAGTGCATCTATATTCGATTAACATGAAAATGTATTCTGTAAAATTTGAGACTTATTACTTTCCCCATGTTATCTTGATTCTAGCCCAAGTAACGAATTAATTTTCGTTCCAATGATAAATTGCAAATTGATTACAGTTGAATTTTTGTCATCCGACCAATCATTACTGAGGTAGTACGGAAACTGTTTATATAGGCTAATTTCCAGAGGGGTTGAGTTTCTATTGGAATTCCCATAGGGTTCTCAGTAAGGGTATAAATATTGCTTACCTCCAGAAACACAGTTCCATGTCACTTTTTGCTTCAAGCGCTATCTTGTTTATAGGCCAGGTTTGTTGAAATTTGAATATTAATGAATATCTAGCAGGGGCGTCGATCCTGGGGTAGCAAGAGGGACGGTCACCACTCCGATTGAAATATTGGGGACAAACATATTGATTTGCCCCCCAATAACCCCCATTTATTTTTACAATTTGAAAAATTTATAGAAAAGTAGTGCACAACACAACAGACACAACATTCAGGCGTGCGACGATAAACTAACTTTAAAGAATTCCTCAAACGCTTCTAAACTTATCGAATCCATGCCAATCGATCATCTGTACCCAATCTCATGCTTTTCATGTGGAAAATGTTCCTTCCATACAATAATAATGACATCTTTTAGCAATTGTCCATTTTTTGCTGAAAATTAGATTTACTGAATTTGTCACGTAAGAGCTGTTTTTGTGGGTTTCTTTGACATACCGATAAACGGCGAGCAAATAAAGAATACAAACTCAAATACACAGTACATTCGTGCATACGACATTCTGTGGGCGAGTATTATAGTTAAGCAACAAAATTGAAAACTGTGCTTGTACATAAAGGCATCTTTTACCAATGTACTAATTTAAACCAAAAAAAATCTGAGCTACAGTATATGATACTTCATGCTACTTATGTCTCGGTTAACGTCCAAAAACGAAGCCTTGCGAAAAAAATGCGATTCAAAACGATCGTGAAGTGCTTTTAACAATTTGAAGTCAGGGATAGACCATTCCAATGTTACTCCGCATGGCAAAAACAAAAAATTGTTAACACAAAAGTAGTGATGTACCGATATTCATCAATACATAGTTTGCCAATGAGAGTATAAGTAAAGTTTGATGTTTTGAGTTATTTGTCCATGGAAACACTACCATGTAGTTCGTTTTTTAATGGGGCTTCTTTGATTATCTAAATTGAAGGAAATCATGAAGAAAAACGTAATTATTTGTCCTTTCACGGTTAATAGTCCCACCCGCTCAACTCCGCCCGTTGCTATGCCCATTCGCGCTATACGGTAAACACCGTGTGCTGAGCAAACTTCCCAATTTACGTTACTATGTCACGTAAGTTCAACAGTAAGTTTCTTTGAAAGGGGCTTTCTTGTTCCGATATGTATTTGAACTTCTTGGTCGAAAGAATCTTTCAAGTATGTGTCCATGAATACTGTGACGTCATGCATAGCTGGTTCAATACAAATTATCAGTCCGTATACAGGGCAACACCCATTTCGCAAACACAGTGAACACGTTGATCAATTGGCGTAGCATCCTTTTTATACATACACACACGCTTACAAACACACTCCCTAAATTGTCACGACATGCAATTTGTTTGGTTTGATCCGTAAAATAAATTATGAGTTCTAACCTTTCTGCGACAAGATGTTAAAACTCATCTATTTTTAGTTTTTAATTGTTGTTCCCAGCTGCAAGTATTATCTTGAGCAAGTTAGACATTACAAACGTTTTATACAAAACTACAAGTCACGAAAACAGTAGTAAAGTTATTCCAGTAAATTATTAATATTAATAATGACAAGAAAAACTGTATCGATAATAACAGATGTAAATACAATTAGTACATTTCTTGAAATAATCGATAATAATAAATTCGAAAATATGCATATACTACAGCTCCTTGGTAAATCGAATTGATAAATACTAAATGCATTCTATTTAATTCGTTTGTATGACAAGACATCCAATTAGATTAACTGTACCAACGGAGAAAGGCAAATAGAAAACTTAACCGCAATGAAATAGCTTAGAATGTGTGCTCAAAGATGTTCCATCACTATTTTACGATTACGATAAAGACCTAGTTGATAAGATTGTTCACATTACATATTTTTTTATTCTGTTAAATGTGATAAAATCGTCAGTTATAAGAGCTATTGAAGCACATATTTATACAGAAAATTCGACAAGAATTCTTTGTTGTTCCTACAGCCTAATCACATACGTTGCCTACCGATATTTAAATTATTTTCAAAAAAATAATAATAAAACCATATTTTCATCAAAAACATTTTGATGATAGTAGACACTAAATCCATCTTTTCTTATTTTCTCATAGTTCAGTTTGATTTACTTGGATTAGCAACGATGCATTCTTGTTATGTTGACATTTCAAGTAAGTTTTGCGAATTTATCAATATATTCCGAATTGTATTTTTATTTCCTTTCGGAGTATGTACATCGCTCGAATTCCAACAAACTAATGTAATCATAATTAAGATATATAATAAAACAATAAATCTATCTCATATTCCAATACATGCATCCATACCACAGTGCAATAATATTGCATGTAAAACTTTCAATTATCGCTAACTATCTAACTATCACAGGTATCCCTCTCCCCCAATTAAAATAATGGGGGGCAAACATGTCGTTTTGCCCCCAATTATTTTGACAACTTGAAACATACATACCTCGTATCAGAGGAATATCTTTTAAAACAGTGCAAGGCACTACAAAACCTTCCAACTTAACATAGAACTACAACTAAACATAAACACTTTTAAATTTAAAGGCGCGTTTCGCGCGCAAAATTTCTATATTTCAATCTTGCACGCGGAGATCCCAGAAAATTTTGACATTTGACTCTGTTCTTTCAGATGAGGTATAACTCATATAACCATAACACTTTATTAACCCTTTGGATGCTATAATGTAAAATATAATCGAAAATTTCGGGGGTTCCCCCCCCCCCCGAGATTTTTCATTAATTAATAAACAAAAAAAACTAAAGACATTCAGAATCTGTTATTGGTAGGATATGACTTTTGGCCATAAAACTTTCAAATAAAAAAAAATCCCCAAAACTAAACTTGGGCTTTAAGGGGATATGTTCCCCAAAGTGCCTCGTTAACCGGCTTGGTTGCGTGGTGAAATGAAGCGTTTTCCCCTTGTAATTTGCACATCATTAAGTGCACTGTATTTTAAGATTAGTTTAGTTTTTTATCCTCTTTGCGCACTTGCGTCGATCCTGGAGGTCAGGGGGCAATTGCCTCCTCCCCCATTAAAATATTGGGGCAAACATATTTTATCCCCCCAGTAATATTAACAACTTAAAAAATTAATAAAACATAATGCAAGAATGTTTCAAAAACTTAACGTAAAAATACTACGAAAGAAACACAAGTTTCAATTTTACGGCGCGCTTCGCGCGAAACATTTTATGTTACAATTTGCGCACCGAAACTTTGATTATTTTTTCATTTGATCCCCCCCCCCCCATTCGAAAAATTTGATAAGGACCCCGTCTCTGTGGTTATTCGCCTGTTGACATTTGGCTTATACTTCTTCGGTAAATAATTCTGACAAACGTATACTCTCTAATGGTAGCATTCTGTATTTGAGGTTTGCTGAATAATGTCAAAATGTCGATCTAATATCCCGCCTTGTCATATCATGGCATCCACCAATATTTCAGCCCGTCATAGTTTTGAGGGAGGATACCTTTATCACACCGTTTCTTTAATGCTGCTGGTTCGTCAAGGTTCGATATGCTGTCTACAAAGTCTTTCTCCATCCATCCCATATCAAGCAAATCTCTTTCTTGGATCACTTCTCCCAGAATATCGGATGGCACATTGTCCATGTCAGGTTGATCGGCATTTTGCTTCATGTCACCCCCATGCCAAATAGCAGACGGTTTCTGGAGGTATACAGGCCTTTCATCTCGCTTCGCTGCTCCCGCGTTGCAAAGGAAATCGCTCTCCAGTCGCGCTAAGACAAGGTCCATGCCGGATCGGAACTTACGACGTGTGTCATCCACACTCCGAGATTCAATTAGACATTTAACTATTTCTTCCAGGTCTTCACAGCATTGTCCGTAATTCCCTAAACTTTCGCGTAATGCTCCATCACGTTTTGGGTGGCTCACTTTATTAGTACCCGGCTCATCAGGACTTTGGCGCGATACTCCGAAACTGTTGTCGAGGGGGGTTATCAAATCCAATATCTTCTGCCATTGTCTTTTGTCGGCCATTTCTCCCTCCGTCTCGAATTCTAAGGCGTTACGATTTCCTTCATCAACACAACTTGCACTTGTGTTCGGCTCGCTATCACTTGGTTTGGGTGGTTCTTCTTCTTTGTTTGTTATATCATTAACATCTTCAGACGGCAGCGCTTTCATAGACACTTCATCGTTATCTGAGAGTGTTCTAATTTCAGGACAGATACAACAGTCATCTTCTCTAGCTTCATTTGTTCCGTTTTCTGTTTCATCGTCAGGATCAATTGTACCTGGTTTATGCACAATGTCATATTCGTGTAAATTCTGCTTTTCACACTCTTTCTCTGGAAGTTCCGATCTCATTTCTCGAACCGAATTTTGTGTCGATACATCATCACAAGCTTTGTTCGCGGTGTTCACATTTTCCCTCTGACGCAGTATTTCTGATTCCAAGACAAAGGTCATCTCAAACAAGTGATACAGTTTTGCATACAGGCCAATCTTTTGACGAAATTCTTTCAGCATAATTTCTCCTTCCTTGTATCTCTCTTCCAATTCCCGCTCCTTTGACTGCCAAGCAGTATCGAGGTCGTCGTCCTCTTCGAGAACTGAGATGCCCGGATCCGAGGAATCCATCTCTTCTGATTCATCAGGATTGTTGTCAGACCAATCTTCGCGTATTTTGTAGTTGATGGAGAAGTCTCGGATTTCTAGGGCGTGTCGGGTCAGGCCGCTCGGTAGTTCGGCATCTGGCACCTTTGTAGTGGTTGCCAGGCTTTGCATTTCATGGCTATGGAAAAGGACGAAGGAAATAGTATTTGTCATAAGTAAATTGTTGAATGAAACAGATTCTCCTTTATTCGAATAAGGAATGGTGATATCATGACTTATCAATGGTAGGACCAGATCAATTCTTTAAAAGCTCACTGTCATGACAGAATGGAAAGACGCCCTGTTTTAACCCTAATGTCAAAATTGGGGCACTTATGCTACCCATAATGCAACAGGTAAATTCCAGTGGTGTGGTAAAATAGAGCATTTGTTTTCCACCTGCTATCTGTAGACTATGACACTACAACAGTCCATATTCCTTGAGTATGTGCCTGTATCTAAAGACTAGTTCTCATCCTCTCTATGGGT
>JZLH01S0013782.1:53898-76717 GCA_001188425.1 Eucidaris tribuloides
CGTCTTTTCCGCGAGGGTCTTCTCTAATGCATAATTTTCAAAAGTTCCAATCGTGGAGGGGGGATCCAGTCACACACGAACCAGGTCGCGTCGTTTCCTCAGGAAAGCATGACTACCGGGCCATGTGTACCATTTTCACATACTTCCTCTACATTCATTTTGAACAAACAAAAGCTGGTGGATGGGTACAACGATTATCCCGTAATAATTTCAGAAGGTGTACTCTAAAATAATCGTATTTTAGCCTATGCCTAGTATCGTGTCTTTTGCTTGCGTATTGTTCAAAAAGTTCCTTACCGTGGGAGGGGAGTATCCCTCCCACACCCTCACGCGCGTTCGGGGTCGCCTACACTCCTCGCATGCTTCCGTCAAGCCCGCGCCTAGTAGACCCTTAAAATTTCTGCTCTCAACCGCACCTGCCCACACCCTCCGCCTGCTCACGGCCGCTCGTCGCTTCGCTCCTCGCCGAGGAACTCATAGGGCCTAATATACTGTAAGATAAATGTGACCCACCATCGAGATTTTGCCCTTGTGCTCTCAATAATAAGGGAGTGTTCCCGGCGTCGCCCTGCCTCGTTCTTCTCCCTGCGACTACTCCTTCTTCCTTCTTCTATTTTACTGCTTAAACGCGGACAGGGCGCTGTTTCGATAGAAGCTGTTGTAAAGTTACGCATGACTTTCCAGAAAGCGACTGGAACATGTTCTTGGTGCTAAAGCAGCCATTCTTAATCAATTTAGCAAAAGAACTGAATCACGCAGTCGTGTATAATGCGTACGGCAGATGATAATAGCGCAGAGGGAGAATAACTTAGAATTTTGAAATGCTTTGCGCTTATTACCAAGGTGATTTTGAGCTGCGTATTAGAATTTTGTCCTGGATTGCACTTTGATCGAGTTTGGGCCGTAGATTCATGCTGGAAGATGCGCGCGATGAAAAGAAATTTGTAGCGAGTTTTGCTGAGAAATTCGCATGAAACTAATCGCTGTATAAACTATCGTTTGATGGGGTACATGTATACGGCCTATTAAAGATTCTAAGGTGCCTTCAGACGCGGGGGACGCCGGTCAGCTTCGCACGCGGGACGACCGGAGGCGATCCGAGCAAAGAGCTCAATGAAATGTTTGTAGAACCGGCGCGACCTTACGTCTTTTGGAAATAACTCCGCAGTGCAAGTTTTCGTTTCATTACAGTGATTAGGTTGTACATTTATTGAATTCAGTTGTTGAATCATATCATTTCATTTACTATATTTCACTTATTAAAAGCTTAGAAACAACATGTATTAAGATGTTATATAGTATGAATTTATGTATTATTATTATACTATTATTATTATTATTATATTGATTATTTGGTTATATATTATTAATTATTATTATTATTATTATTATAATTGATTATTATTATTATATTTATTAGTTTAGATATATTTAACAGAACTATAGCGCGGGACATAATCCATGGACCGTAAGGGCTCCATTTGAGGTGATGTCATCATCTTAAAAAAGAGAGGTCACATATACCGGATGTGAGAATGCCCCCGAGGTCCGTCATGTAAATGTTGAAGAATTCACTAGCCCTACCAGATCCACCGCTTGAATCTCACTGACACACTGTTTGGACAATGTTAAAAACTTACGACCATAGGCAGGTTTGGCCGGGCTACACCACACACACACACCACTTATCACAGTGCTATCTAATAAGACACAGCCTAACCTACAACTTACATTACCGATGACTGGCCCGCAAACACCCAATAAATATGGCAAAATATTTGATAGACAATAATTTTCCGGGTAGAATGTGGTGCCGTTCCAAGAGGGCGAATTTTCTAGCACAGCTGTTACGCACAGACATACACACTGTTAGACACTGGAATTGCGAATTCGCTAATAACTTCTCGCATTTCCCCTTATACGCGCATGTGGATATTGTTTCTGTCTTCATACGCTATTATAATCAATTTCGAGTCTTTGTAGTTGGGACTATTATTATTATTATTATTATTATTATTATTATTATTATTATTATTATTATTATTGCGATTTGAAAACTGAAATAAAATTTGTACTTGAACATATATAGTATTAAGTTGGGTGTGCTTTTAAGTACGATTACATGAGAAAATTGTCTTCGGACTTGAATAACCCGACTGGGAATTAAAACCCACCAGATAACGTCATTCTCTGCTACCACTACCAGTTAGTAAAGCTATTTGGGCAATCCAGTAAATATGTATTGTCTCTCTTAATGTCATTTGTTACTTTACGTTTTCACGTCTAGATCTATATTCTTTTGAGTAATGCTTATAATGTCGGGCCATGAAAAATTGTTAGTTACATTTTTTTTTTAGTATATCTAAATCACAATTAATTTTAACAAATACAAATCTTTAACCATCTTTTTAAAAGGCTGAATCTTTACATAACTATAAATCCAGATCGAAGGAAGTTAGCTTTCCTTTTGACATTATACACCATTGAGCCCTAAGTTGTGAAACGAGACAATGTTTTTTCCGATAAATAACAGAGTTTTGTTGTTTTTGTAGTTGCATTTGATTTGAAAAATTATTGCACTAATTTCCTTCTGTGTGGGCACAGAAAACCCTGTTTTGCACCCATTTCTGCTTAGAAACATAAATCTTTACGAAATTTCTATCAAATCGTTGAGCTTAGCGTATTCCTGTTACGCGGATTGACCAAATATGTAAAAAGTTATGCATCTAAATAGGAGCGGTGGTGGTGGATACATTATATTATTAAACCTTTCTACTTCCTGGTTCATGGGGGTTCGATGGATAGGCGCATATGCATTGATAGGCTTAAAAGTAATTGGCATGATTGGAGGTAGTAAACTATGCAAGGATTATACTGAGAACATTTTGTAGTCAAAACTTGACATGATTTAAAAGAACTACCATCAGAATGCCTTATCACAGACAAATTTGTTGTATGGCTTTCTAGGGGATTAATTTTTCTTAGGGCTCGAGAGAAATTCAGTCACTGGTATACATGTTCATTCTTGATTCTCCTTAAGTAAGCAAATTCAAGACAAACCCTTCAAGTCAGGAGATACAATTTATCTAACGTTAGTGTAACGACTGGTATATCTCTCAACCAATTTGATTCTAGTTGGAGGAATTTTTTATTTCTCCCAATATCATCGTGTGTTTTGAGTGAAAGCTTCACCGCATCGCTACCAATCGGTCAAATGCAAAAAAAAAAACTAACGTCACGTTTTAAGTTATCGTAACGTTAGTTATAAACTGACGTTATAAACTAGCGTAAATAACGTCCGCTCTTCTGCGTAATCCCCCTTGAAAATAATGATGAATAAAATCAAAGCAATGAACAATGCGGTTATTGAAAATTAGTCAAATAATTGCCACTTACATGGAGTTAAGCTTGGATGTCCACAACTTCGATGATACTAGAAGTAATACAGCAATCTGGCACAAAATCCACGGAAAAATCCGTATCAAAGTGTAACACGTTAGCTTAATTTATTGTGGAATTTTTGCATCAAAACAATGTACTGCGCGCGTCAATGTAAATGTGTGCGTTGATCGTGCGCGCGCGCGTTTGCCATCATCAACACGGCGCTGCATGTAATGCGTGAGCTCTGCGCGAAATACTCAAGCCAGATGCGCACATCTGACTGAATATACGCGATCCGTTTCTTCAATGCGAGAGCTGGATTTCTGTTTTCCTTCATTTTGGTGAGATCACTGGTTAAACCCCGTGCTATGGCGAAAATGATCATGGACTCCAAAAATGACTAAATTACACATATTAAGCATGTCAGTCAAATTTATGAAAAAAATAACATTTTGCATTAAAAATGTTTTGTTACTTTTGATGATGAAAAAACATACCCGATATTGTTAATTATCGTTAGTTGGCAGCTCTGTCTATGTACAATATGTGAAATAACACTGAATTAATTTATCATGGCTGAAAATTGAAAAGGGGTTTGTAAAAGTCTTTCCATCTAAAATTTATCAGTTCAAGGTGGATTTCTGTTAGAAGAGCTCAAATTAAGGGCATTAATGACCTTCTTAGATGACCTTGTACAACTTCCAAGAGTACACTATTATAGGTATTGCCCACGTATTTCCCAGTATTTCACGGTATTTACCAGTATTTCCTGCCTGGGTGGGAAATACAGGTACTTTCCGCCGGGAAATCCGCCAACCCTCGGGCTACCCCCCCCCCCCCCCAGCCCCGAAATTTTCAAAATATAGAAACTAAGGGGTTTTTTTCTCCCACTGAAATTCATGAAATTTAATATTTTTTATCAGACCCCCCCCCCCTCCCCTGAGTTATCACCTGCCCTACGATTTTACCTTGGTGCCGCTCCTGACCTGAACATCTACTCCGAGACAATTGCATGGAAAATTACCCCTGGGGTGTTTCATAAAGCTGTTCGTAAGTTACGAACAACTTTACGAACGACTGGTGATACTTTCTTGGGTGCTGATCACTTTCTCATGCATTTATATGTAGCACAAGAAGGTGTCACCAGTCGTGCGTAAAGTCGTTCGTTACGAACAGCTTTATGAAACACCCCCCTAGACAACTACATCCAACTCAGTTACCCCTAGGATATTTACCTCCATCTCGCAGTAATACATGTAGGATGCACAACCAACGACATAACCAAACACACACACACACACACACACACACACACACACACACATACGGTACTCACACAAATACAGACACTGACACCCAGCATCCACACAGACACTCACACAAACAGACAGAATGAATCACTTTCTCTCTCAATCTGTTACTCACAACGCATACCAGTTGACAAATAAAGCTAGATTCATAATTTTAAGAAAGATAATTCCGTTTATTTTACAAAGCGATAAAAGTCATACTGTCATGTATATATTAAAACCTAATCTCAATTCAATCAATAAAATAATGACAAATCATTGATTATCGATTTCATTCGGGCAAATCAAGTATGACATCAATGGCAATGGATAAAAAAAATAATCCTCTGTTACATGAGCATTACTATAAGGCTTGATCTTGGACAGGAAAATATGAAGAAGAAGAAGAATGAAACAGGAATAAATTCGTCATAATTATTTTCATAACAGTTCAAAGGGTTTGAAACAAAACCATCTATCTGCTTTCATGGAATGCAAAACAATAAGAGAATAAAACAAATGTATTGTTTATACACTATTTTAAATCGTTCAAGGGTTTACCCGTTTTCAAATTTCCTCTTGCCTGTTAGTAAATTAAGACTCAACTGTTCAACAGAATATCAGAAAATTGTAAATAAAATTAAATCTATATGTTCAAAACCAATGGAAATTTGTTCATGCTTCTTTGTTCTCTGTACTGTTGTTATGCATATACATGCTCTAAATGCAAAAAGATGTCTGGGTTTCGTGTCACTTGTATAGCAAATAAGATATTAATGAATATATTGATAGTAAAGAATGACCCTAATTCCATTAGAATAACAACGATTACTACTGCTGCTACTACTAGTTCTACTACTGCTGCTACTACTACTACCACCACTACTACTACTACTACTACTACTACTACTACCACTACCACAACTACTACTATACTACAATTTCTACTACTTCTACTTCTACTTTTATTACTATTCCTAACAATCATCATCATCATGATCATAATCATAACAATAGTAAGAAGAAGGAGAAGAAGAAGAAGAAGAAGAAGAAGAAGAAGAAGAAGTATGATAACAATAATTACCACTTACGCAATTTATTTAAAAACACAAAAATACAAACATAGTGAAAGAATATTGTAGGCACTGAGTAGGCTTAAAAACTTTTTTATAAATATTGATGCTCCGCTAAGTCTTGTGCATTGAAAATTACGCCATTAATGTTCGTTATCTTTAACCCACACTGAAATGTTTCATTACGTCCCTTTTTAATGAGAAGTATGTTATTGACATAAATTATCTTGACTAATTCTCCTAAAATCATTAATTTCAACTATAGTAGATATTATGTTATGGTAGCATCATGTGCCTGCCCTGATATACATCGATACGCTATACCTATGCGTTTACTATATACATGAAATACTGATTCCTCTCCCCCCCCCCCAAAAAAAAAATGCATTTGTTAAATATCACACGTTGCATTAAGAAACGCCACGTGATTATCTTTCACATTTTATTAAGCATACATTTAACTACCATAAATAACTACTATCGGCAAGAAAATAAGGTGTTGATATGACTACGAGTAACCGATTTCGACGAGATACTGACATGCGTTTCTAAATATATTACACAGTAATTTGTTTTCTTTCCTCTTCTTCGAATGAAAATTTATTCGTGCCGTCTGTATATTACTAATGACCTAAAAGTATTCCACAAACGAAAACACCCCTTGAATTTTGGTAGCGTATCATACACTTTTTTAAACTTCTTTCATGTTATATACTTTTACGTAAGGTTCTGTATACCTTCATTGTATACGGCATCATAATGTCTTTAAATGAATAAGTAGTATCCTTTTCCATTGAATTGATTTTTATAGACAAAATTCATGACAATTTTATTATGTGACCCGTCACCACGATACCCTGATAAATTCGCACAACCCAAAGGTAAGAAAAGGGCCAAATATCGTAATTATGATATTTCGAATGGAAGCGAAGTGTCCTAAAAAAGGCAAAACTTTTATGACCACCACAAGTTTCCAAAAAATGAATATTTCTATTTTTCATCGATAGTATTTTTCTTTCTATGTTTATGGTTCATAAGATGCGCGACTTTATCAGGGTATCATGGTGACAGGTCGCATATAGCAGTACACTTTTTTTCAATTCGGTTATTTCAGTCACTTAGTCAGGAAAAGTTACAAAAGTGGTGAGATAAGGTTTACCGAATACCGCAGTGTTGGCATAACAACAGAATAACAAAAACGAAACTATAATAAAGTAAACATGTCGATCCAGTAGATATTATATTGGAGTAAGACTGTCAGATTTCAAAAGAGAAAGGCACACAAGACGCAAAGTTAACTATATTTACATGGGTAATTCCAACAGCCTGCTCATAACAGATCAGATTGTTGGCACTTTTGTTTAATTATGCAGCAACTGCCCGCAGCGCTGGATATTAGGCTACATGTAAAATAAAAGATAAGTTCAGAGTGGGATACTTCTTACATAGTGTGACATTTGTTTTAAAAGTTTCCATATAACAGAAATCCCAGATTTAAAACAGCCAAACTCCATTTTGCCTGTTTCAAGTTCGCCAGGACTTTATCCTCGACCATGAACCGTTACGCAAATTTACATTCCTTTCAAAAGCCCTGTTTATTGTCGATATGTATATCAAACAGTTCCATGTTACAAGCGCAAATAAAGTGTCGAAAATAATCACACTCCTTTCACAAATTGTTGCTTTACATTTTGAAAAAAAAAATATACTTCCGGAATGGTTTTGAAATTTGGTGAAGCTTTACATTGTTTGTAACTATGCAGTGGCGTATCTAGAGGGGCAGAGGGGGCATGTGCCCCTGGCGCCACTTTAAAGGGGGCGCAAAAGAGAGAAAGAGGAAGGGGATATAAGGAAGAAAAATTAGGATCCTTAAGGATTATTCGCCCCTTCATTTCCAGTCCATGAGGTAAAATGCATTAGAAAAATTGGTTTCATATGATTAAACATACGACAATTTTCTAAAGCTCGGTCGCTCTGCTCCTTCGCATATTTTCTTTCACGATTTCGTAGTTTCACACTCCAATATCCATGCAATTGTAAAATTGTGTTTCATGAAAATGTTCACAATTATTACAAAATGGTAATTATAGTTGCCTTGCTTGATACTAAAAGTTTAATCAACCTCATCTTATGTAATGCGCCGCAATATACAATAAAATGCACACAATAACATTTTGCCAAGATTCAAGATATAAACAAAAAAAATCTTAAATTTTGGTTGCTTTCCGAAAAAGTTGGCTAATTTTGCGCTTCATTTTGAGGAAGTGAATATCATTTATCAATCGCCTGGATTAAAACAACATATCGTTCGATTGCATTGTTCCTTTGCTAATTTTCTTGTCGAACAAATGCGCATGAAGTTGGCTTTTGATGGTTCCAATTTGATAAACAATCTACCGCTCGGTCGCTCTGCTCCCTCACGGGTCCGCCAATACGTTCAGGCGGAGGGAAGCGAGGGGGCGCAATTTCATTGTTTGCCCCGTGCGCCATAATCCCTAGGTACGCCAGTGCAACTATTCTGTGCAAGAGGAATGAAAATCATACTCAAATCTTCTATACCATAATGTCAATGACAATGCTATATCAAGTTTAAACAAAATCCTTTATCGTAAAGGTGGCTAGGGGTATTGCACATTTGAAAGGAAAGAACTTAAAATACACTGTATAAGATATAGAAAGAAACAGCAAATGCCTATCAGTGGCTCTTTGGTAATATGCGACCTTTTATATTACAGCTGTACATGTTTTCATAGCTACAAAAAAACTTATATACAAAGTTTTTCTTTACACCAATTAGACAATAATTCGACCACACAAAATGAAGAATAAGATTCTAACAATTTTCACAATACAGTTGTATTTTACATCACATTTAAACATTGTAAACATTCTTATCCCAGGAAACCATAAAAATTCAACATGAACACTTCTCTTAAAAAAGTGAAATCGTTTTCATCTGAATACAGGTTTGAAGGTTATAATAAATGTAATTTACAAATCGTTTTTTATTAGGTTTCAAAGTGTTTATTGGCGTGATTTGAAACGGATTTGAAATGGGGTTTGAATACAGGGGCTTAATTACGGTGTTTAACAGAGTTTAACGGGTAAATGTACATTTAAATTGTATAATTCCTTAGTTTTTGCAGCATAGACGCTATACAACCATCGTTTAAAACCTTAGATTCGACACAGTACTGATCGTATTTCTTCAGGAACTATTCAATCATCTAACAGTTGTTCGTTCACAGGTAGGTTTGATGTAATGAATCCAGCTGTAAAGCCAAGAAGAAAACACGATATACAAGGTGTGACAAAAAAGAAACGAGACTGTGACAGTCACGCCCATGACGCAATATCAATCGAACCACCGCCCACTGTGTAGCTCAACATCTCATCAACATTCCACTATAATATTGTTCACCTATCTCACTCTGTGCCCCTTCCTCGGGCTGTTAAAGATTGTGTCATTCATTTGCACGTCAAAAAACACCTAAATGAATGAAATCAGCTGAAATCATATCCAATGTGAAGATTGATATAAATAAACACCTCTCATAGAGACTTGGGGTAAAATATTGAGTTTTGGTGAAAATCTGGACGGTTAAACTTCATCCTTTTTCAAATTACTCAGAAGCAATTTAAAAAAATCTGCGACGTCAAACGTGCACGTGCCGTTCCATAATTGTCCGATCAGCCGTTAGCCAAAGGTCGTGCGGAGCAGTGGCGTATCTAGCGGGGTGCAAGGGGGGCACGTGCCCCGGGCGCCACTTTCAGGGGGCCGCAAAAAGGCAAAAGTATGAAGGAAAACGAGGGAAAATGAAGAAAGAGGGCAGAAACTGGTAGAAAAGGAGGAGGAAAAAAGACATTAAAATATTAATTTCACGAATAGCTCTTGAAGCTACCAGCCAAAAAAAGTTGGAAAGGGCGCGATTTCGACACTCGCCAAGGCGGAAGCTTGCTGGAAGGGCGCGATTTCAGTACTTGCCCCCTGTTTCAAATAAATTGTGGAAGGGGCGCGAATTTTCTAGCACTTGCCCCGGCGCCTGCCATTTCCGTAGATAGCGCCACTGGTGGCGGAGCGTTAGCCGTTCTTAACCAATCAGTGCGCTCGACTGGTCTTGCGACGATACACACATAACCGCGATTCGCAGTTTGAGCAAAATTGAAAAATCTGACGGAAAGAACAACATTCTGGTAACATGTCGTTATTAGTTTTTCTCATAAAACAACAAATTCATGACGTATGGATCTCAAACTTTCAACACACCATTTGTAAGTACTAAACTACCGTTTGGTATTGATAATGAAGGGAAGTAATGGACTTGCACATCCCTGACACAATCTTTAAGTGGCACGCCCTAACTACGCCCCGTTACGATACTAGTGGTTGCACAAACATGGGGCGGGGAATCAATCTGAAGTTCCCGGTTCAGTTGAAAGGGGGCCCCAACCAAAAAGGCAATGTCGCGGGCGGGATCTTCTCCAAAACCCCTAGAGAAGCTCGAAACATTAGCCCCTGCCCAAATGACCGAGGAACTTCAGATTGATTCCCCACTCCATGTTTGTGCCACTTCTTATATCGTGACGGGGCGAAGCAGGGGCGTGCCACTCAACAGCCCAAGGAAGGGGCACAGCGTGGGAAAGGTGTTATAGCAGAATGTAAATGAGATGTTGGGCAACAAAGTGACATGGGCGGTGGGTCGATTAACACTGCATCATTGGCTTGGCTGTCACAGTCTCGTTTCTTTTTTGTCACACTTCGTATGTTGAAAATATTGAAACAAGAAAGCCACTTCAGCTTAATTATTTAAACAAACACACTACTAGAAAGCTGGAAAAAATACTGCTTATCTAATAGGCATTATACTCCGACTTAATTTACTCAAGTGTATCGAAAGTCCTGATATAATTCAGATACAATGAATTAAATGTGTGGAAAGTAAACTTAATTAAACTTAGACAATTTAACAGACTAAGGGAGCGAACAATGCGTAAAAAAGGGGATCCGGACGTAATAAAATATCAATAAATTTAAATCTTTTACCAACTAATTTCAATGTTTCACTTATAAATATAACTTCTAAATTTGATAAAAAGTGTAATACGATTTGTCATCTGCTTAATTTCAACTCAATTTTGGATATTTAGAATCTGTAAGTGGGTATTATCCTAGAAAAGCACATTTACCTTGTCATTATAATTTTGAATTATAATAATTCTGTTCATTTGTACATTTCTTACTAAATCAGGGTTTAAGCTATTTGGGCTCATTATCCAGCGATGACAGTAATGCAACACGTATTGTAGTCACTTTAAATCTGTAAAACGATTGTTCGAATATTGACTAGTCAAGGTGCGGCACTAACCGCTGTTACAGTGATATCATTTCAGTGAGGTATTACAATTTTATACATAGATTTCAGACATTTTGCTTCTTTTGACAACTTTGGTTTGAGGAAAACCGATAGGCCACTCCAAAGGCGTACATATTTTGTTATAAACTTTTACCAGAGCTAGCAAAAATGACACTCCACGCGAATTGAATCAAACTTAAAAAGCAGCTTTAAGTTTCATTCATAAAAAAATCCATGAGAAATCATTTTAACCTGCTTAAAACGCTACATGGAGGAATACAAATCAACTTACAATATCCTCCTGGAGGTAATTCTGTGGATACCATGTCTCTCTTTGATTTGACCTTATCGTCGACTTCGGGGAGATAGAAAGCTACTCATATCAAGGGCTGGCCCTTACCAGCATCCCTGGGGGACAGATATACAATATAATTGAAGTGAAGATTAATATATTGATAGGTTAAGATGGGTAGATTAATAGATATAGATAGATAGATAGATAAATAGATAGATAGATAGATAGATAGTAGTAGATAGATAAACAGATTAATAAGATCGAAAAAATGGACTGACAAAAATAGATATAGAGATAAAAAGATAAAGAGATAGATAAATTGATAGATAGGATTGAGGATAGATAAGATAGATAAATAAATAAATAGAATAAATAGGTTAGATAAATAAATAGATAGAATAAATAGATTAGATAAATAATAAATAAAATAGATAGATAGATAGATAGATAGATAGATAGATAGATAAGATAGATAATAGATAGAAGAAGATTAGTTAGATAGATAAGATAGATAGATAGATAGATAAGATAGATAATAGATAAGATAGATAAATAAGACAGAATAATCAAATAGATAAAGAGATGCATGGATGGATAATTAGTAACATGAGTTTTACGCAGCAGTTATTGATAATAAGTTTCCTTTTTTGTGACGAACTATGTCTTTAGCCCGTTCATAGTTGCGCCATTCTGTTAATGCAGATTTGACTCACGTCCTAAAGCGTGTGATATGTTATTCCTTAAAGTGATAGGCCTAAAATTGGGAGCTTTCAATTAAAAAAATTGTCAAACTTTGATAACTGAGCTAATATGTAGTGTTCAAAATAGACAAATAAACACCCTAGAATAACAAAAGTTGGAAGAGTTTGCTGCCATGGCAAGGTATGCATGATATAAATTAATTTCTACTCCTCCGGTGGAATGATAAAGTAGCCAAGATCTGCAACACAGTAAGTCTATGGGAGGAAATGGGCAGGTAAATCCTGTCAATTTAAATGCTTGTAGATTTTCACCTTTTGAAAGCACTAAATCATCATTTTGAAATACAGTTTTTCAGGGCTTTATTTTTAGACCTTATGAAAGACACTTGAAGCATGGAGGATTATGTAGCTCACATTTTTTAACTGTGGTAAATGTTAGCCAGTGGTTTTAATATTCACTTAGCTTTATTTGTCAAATAGTGGAAATTGGAAGTATAAGTGGTAAAATATCAGTTGTAAAGTCGGGTAACACTGGCGAATATTAGCTATAAATGAAATATCTATTGAAAACTTGTGCGCACAGGATGTTTTTTAATTATTATTTTTTATTCTTCAAAGACACTTACCCGTAATGGTGGTGAATTTTTCAAGAATTCCGAGATGTTTCGCATCCGTTGTTCCAACTCTAGGTCCATTTCATCCGTCACGTGCTCTGGAGCTCCTTCATACGGCTGGGCCCCCGTGTCGACGACCTCGGCTGCCGGTCGTGATCGCGGTCTTTCTATCATTTCCATGTCCTGTTCGATAGAAACTCCGTCTGTATGAGTGAGGACAGAATATTAAAGCCTAAATATAGTTTTTGTCGATCGCGCAACTTTTTCATCAGAAAAGAACATCATCCTAGAGAGATTTACGATGTCGAGCAGGTTTGTTCATTTCAGTATTACCAAATGATAATTAGATCAAATACTTAATCTTTTATTATGAACTCAGGAAAAAAGTATTTGTTCCTACTGGGTATCACGAATTATTAATGAACTCAGATATTAAAACTAATTCTCAGATATCTGTAAGTAAGTTAACCGTAGCATTGCTGTAATCCAATATAACCTGGTGGCATACACGTATCCAGGAGTGTTTGGGGGTGTTTCAACACCCCTAAAACACCCCCTTTTCCGGAAAATACATCCTCTTTTTGCAAAAGGGGGTTGTTTTAAACTTGTGGAACCGAGTGGTTTTTCGACAGCCGGGCTGACCCTTAAATAATTTTGGACTTACGATTTTTGATTGCAATTTTTTTTTCGCCGATACCCCGCTGAGCGACTTTCGGCCGCCGGACTGACCGTGAAGAATTTTGGACTTACGATTTTGATTGATTTTTTTTTTCGCCACTGAACCTCCCCGTCCTCCTCCCCCTCCCCCCCCCCCCCCTTTGGCCGTAGAATCGGTTCCCGTCTATCGTGATTTGGCCGTGAAACAAGCTCCTGATGGACCTGAGAAGCTTTTTTTTCTTGTCGCTTCGATGTTCAGCCGTGACGGACATGATTTGGCCGCAGATGAACACCCCCCCTTTTTTTTATCCTGGGTACGCCTATACGTAAACCATACCAAAATCCAACTCTAATTTTGGAAACATGATTACATTTTATCATAGAGAATGTAATGGAAGAAAAGTCTTGACAGTGCTCTTGAATCATTACATTTACACACGAAGAAAAATAGGTTCAACTTTGCACCTTTCAGACCAAAGCTGCACCTTTACGGTTGAAAGGTGCAAAGTCTCACCCGTAAAGGTGCTCCCAGTGTGATATTGCTAAAGGTGCAAAGCTGAAACGATTTTTCTTAGTGAGTACAATTCACAATAATTGTTATTTAAGAGGGCGGTCCGATACTTCAAACCGAAATATTTGGGAGTGTCGGCATTCTTTCGACCCCCAGGTCATATTTTCTCACCTTGGTTATCAATTCCAATAAATCCTTTCTCGGTTCCATCTTCGTTAATGTAGTAGACCCCTTCTATCGGGTCCTTCTTCCGATAGCGATATCCCGTTAGATTGCCGCCATCGCCGCTGGAGGGAATTTCATACTCTTCTGATCTCGCGAACCTTGACGTACATCGCGACGTCCAGAATTTCAGTATTAAGACGATAATGACGATGAAAATGATGGAGACGGATAGAGCGACCAGTACTGTCACCCAGGTTTCTGTAAAGAAGACAGTGGAATGCAAAGAAGTTTGAATAATTTGATCACATGTGATGTCGCTGATAGAGTACCGAAGTGTGACGTCATTCTGGTTTAGAAATATGTGTGTGGACAATGGCGGAACCAGGTGCAGCGCTTCGCAGGTGGTTGTTTCTAGGAATATAGGAGAGCTGAGTTGATCCGATTTATGGTTTGGCTGTTGTCCCAACATATTTTCGAACCAGTTTGACGTCATCACTTCTACTCTTCATTACAGAAAATGACGATAAATTATGATAAATTAAAGGGACATGTTAACGCTTGATAATATTTGTGTATTTTGCTTGTTAACAACATGGTAAAACTATAGGCCACTACCACTAAAGATTGCAAAATATTGTGCATATCTGCGGGCTAGAAGTACAAACTGGAAAATTTTGAAACTCGTAGTGTGGGATAGCAAAGACTTTTATTTATAAACATCAAAACGACATTCGAAATTTCAAGGTAAATATTTCAAGTAAGAATTTACTTACCCCAAATTGCACCTGACGCTGTGAATGAAAACAAAAGAGTGAAAATAGTCATATTAATTTAGATTATACATTTATGTCATAATAATTAAACGAATGTATCGACACTAATTCCTATTTTTTTATACTAATTTTAAGTTAAGAGTTTCTAAAGGGCAGTACCCTTAATTTTTTATAGGTGAAAATTGTTAAGTTTTAGATATCAAATTGCAATAGGATAAGTAGTACATAACTGCCACTGATTTACCCCTCCAACTAGGAATTAAGATGTCACGAAAATTTTTCCAGAGGATGTATGAATATTTGCTGCAATTTCAATGCCCATTACACATGTAGGCCTAAATTGCTGTATCTAGAACTTTAGGTTTTTATTGTGATCAAGAACAAACTAATATCAACCACTGAATTCAAATCACTCCAATTTGATACTTGGAACCTGTCCTTTTGATGACAATATATTAAGAGTATTTTTTGTCACGGCAAGTAGTGAAAAGAAAGCAGGTAAAATTAACAATATAGCCACTTAATGACTGCTTTAGGAAACAAGAGAAATCATGTTCCATATGTCAAACACGTTTATCATATAGTTTTGTTTAGTTTTTTTTACAATTGAGATGTTATTTTTTAATTCGTCATCAAAACTAGAAAATTTACCATTACCATTACAGTAACGACCCGGAAGTTGATCGATGTAGGGGTCAGTATATCCGCTGTAGCACGAACACGTAAAACCGGTCGCCCCAGTATCGGTACAGGTGGCATACTCGGAACAATCATCAATACCTAGGGCGCACTCATCGGCAGCTGTAAGATAACATTAACATCACAGCTAAAATTTCATCTGAAATGCTGACTCTGGAGAGCATTTTACATCACAATTTCAAGTTCGGTGTTGAAATCTGGTGTTGGTGTTGTTAGAACACTAGCACCGGCTATAACACTGTACTTGAAGTCAGGCCCGGTGTCGGGGTTGACCTCGAAAATTATGACGTACTTCCTGTAGTTTGTGTTTGTGAATATCGTCTGCTGAAGCGGTTGGTGTTTGTGATTTACGTGTACTTTCTCATTCATCAACACCAATCCCTAGGGTTTCGGAAATATGTGACTTCAAGTTCAGTGTTAGTGTTGGTCTTGGTCTTGTTATTGACAGAGCTGGCATGCATGTGTGTGTTGGCTATGGAGAAGCTTCACCGTGCGACGCAAACCGCTGAAAGTACCTTTTCCCCTTAAAAACTTACATAATTCACCAAATTGATATTAAACTTCCATATACGAATAAAGAAAAGTAACATGACTTTCAGATTCATACAATTTTTTGGCTGGCAGTTTTGATTTGGTGTCATTTTTCATTTTGTAACATTTGTCCCAAAATTTCGGCTATCGGCGTAACTTTCTGCCAACGCCATGAATCGCGCGTGACGTCACTCGGTGTTATGTGGTCGATAGTGCAATCGTTATCGTCTGCTTAAACCGAGCTCAGTGTTGGAGCTCGGTTTAGCAGACGATTTTGTTCCCTTAACACCAACACCAACACCGAACTTGAAATCACCCAATGTATTCACTTTTTTAAAAAATTCAAATTCAAAGTACATTTATTTCTGTCATTCAAATGATAAAGTAAGTGGCATTTTAACAATTCGTGATAATATATTGTTGGCATAATAGATAATGAAATACATTATTACTAACCACTGAACTGAAGTAAAAGAGTAATCAAATGAAATGGAAGACGGTGTAGCACTTAATTATTGTAGATTTTTAGTAAATTATTATACCTATTTTGGCTATTGTTTGCAGAAAATTCTGAGAGACTTATTAGTAATAATCACTGTCATGATATTTGGGAGCAACACATTCTTTTCTTATTCACTGTATCGATGTTTTCGAAATTTATTTCTTATGGACCCCCTAAATAAGGTTAGCAAAGAAGAAGAATATAAAGACGTACCCAGTGCCCAGCAGGGGCGCAAATTCATCTTTAAATGTGGGCGAGACATCACATGTAGGAACCTGCCGGCCAATTTTTTTTTTTGATACTAGCCAAACAACTTTTGACAAGCGGGGTGGGGGGGGGCAGCAGGCCAAAACTAATTTTTTCGCCCGCTAAGTTTTTTTTTACCTGCCAAATTACTAGCCAAGCCACAATCACTGACTTATGCACACATGTAATTTGTCCCCCCCCCCCACCTTCAAGAACGTGGGGGACATGTCCCCCTGTCCCCCTGGATTTGTGCCCCTGGGTAACAGGCACGGAACATTTTGTTCCGAGTTTGCCTGTTTGAATTTAATTACGTAATAATTTAAACAATATTTCCCAGTCAATCTATTCCCGAAAATATGAATAGTGAATCTCGTAACTACTGTAGGCTAAGTGGTAATTCTTTTCAACTTACCACTGTAATCAATGAACGGTGAGTCCAGGACGATTTGTCGTGGGAGAGTGTTATTGCTGTCCGTGAGATATTCTGTCGTTGCATTGGTTAGGAGCTCTTCGGTAATGTTCGGCGACGCGAACCCTATGACGTAATCTGCGATTATACTTCCGGGTCGATAGGAAATGACGACACAGTCGGAGAAGAATTTTGCTGTATTCGAGATACTCTTGTATGCCAGTTCCAACTATTTAAGGAGCAAAGTAATCGAAGCATAATAAATTATACGATTACATTCCAAAACTATTAACTACGCTCACACATATTACGTTGTAACAAATTAACAGTATTTCCGTTTATAAAGTCTTAATATACTACTGCTATTTTACAGAAAATATGAGTTATATACAATCATGTTTTTTGTAATATGTTAGAAAGTTTTTGCCTTTGTAGCAGTAGTCTGAACAGGTACCCTTACAGATTAATTAAAATAGCGACATCAAAATTGTTCCGTAGATAAAAAGTAGTGATTGTATGATCAACGCATTTTAGGTTATTGGTTTAACAAGGAAGTAGTGATTTATTGGGTTAGGTGGTGGACTTTATGTTCTAGTCCAGTCGATGTATTTTGTGTCCTTGTGTAAGCCAACCCACCTACATTACGCCTCTCGTCCCGGGAGTACACATGGGAACCAGAAAAAAATTAAGGAAGCCATTTGTGTATAAATGAGGTTTTGGGCGCCTAACGGGCAGCTGAGATAGGAAAATTTCCCAGGGAGTGGAGATGGGATTCCATGACCTTTACTCCGGCGACAATTGCTCTGACGATTAATACGCTAACCCAACCTCAACCCTAATCCTAACTCTAACTGTATTCCGAACTTGAAACCCCAAAGACAACCCTAATCCGAACTCTTTGTCTGTCACAGGAGCTAACGTCGGGACACCGGAGATGGCCACGTTTGTGCAAGGAGGACGTGGGTGCACGGCGACTGTAAAACCGTATACACCAGACACCATACCTTCATTTTAATTATTACAGAATTTTATGAAACGACCAATCGCGAATCTCTGATTGCTAAAAAAAAAAAAAACTTACCGCTTCACATATTTCCTTTTCAAGAAGGATGAATTTCGCAGAGGTGGGGTCGCTCAAATCATCGGTGTAAACTGCGATTGTTCCATTGATGAATGTGATTTTAGCAGCTCCCTTGTATGACATCAGCTCTATTTATTATAAGTAACCACAAAACAATTATTGTCTTACAGTAAATACCTTGTAATCAATATTATCGCATGGAAGTATTATTAAGGTAAATGACATGATTAGGGGTAGTCCTCAACTTTGGGTAAAAGTATTCTGGAATCAAGTAAACTGTGCAAGGATTCTACTGTGAATTTTTTTTTAGTCACAAGTTGATTCATTTTAAATTAACTTCATCAGTATGCCTGGTGACAGACAACTCTTTTTTTGTAGCTTTCCATGGGATTTATTTCTCTCGAGCCTCGAGAAAAATAAACCGTTGGTATGTTCACCCTTGATTTTCCTTAAGTAAACAAATCCTTCCAGCCAGGAGATCCACTCCAGCTAGTGTAACTTTGGTATATCTTTCAACCAATTTTGTATTAAAGACATTTTTGTTAATTTTTCCCAATCATGTCACTGCCCTAACATAAAGACAAAGAGAAAGCTCTGGGAGGATAAATTATAGTTCTTAAGCGCACAACATGTATATCTGTGGTGTAAACAATCCCAACTCAGTGGCGTACATTTTGTTCATATCTGTCACTTGAGTTCAAGTTGCAGTTGATATTTCATTTTCCACCTACAACGAAATTATACCCAATTACAAGAACATAAACAAAACATAATATAATATAATATAATATATAACTTATAGAATATAATCATAGTCTTTCTAACGTATAATAGCATTACATAATATCCCTTTATCCCTTTATACAAGCCAAACATATTACCGCCATGGTAAAAAATAAGCACAATTATACCACAGATACAGATTGTAAATGTTTGCAATTTTTGCACAAATAATTCAGAATGTTTAATGGAAAAGAGCTTAGTTTCATTTTGTTTTTGTATATTGATCACTTATGGAAAATGCTGTAAAATTGTATATTTTAAATCCACGAGAAATCAATGCCTGTAAGTTACGTGCTATTTTAAAGCTATACTTAAGCTAAAACAAACAAACATTTGAAGGGAACAAACGAATCGCTATTTACATTTGTACTTCAAGCTTTTATCCAAATTACATGTTTTTCTTTCCATTACAAACTATTGTTTGTATGTCATGTGTGTTTGTGTATATTAGTGTCTGTCTGAGTATGTGTATAGCATGCATGGACCGCCATTGTATTATTGGGTTTGTGTGGACAACGTGTAGTGTGGTGTAGTTGTAAAATACAGTATGTATGTGCTGTTTACATTTGTGTGCTAAGTAATATGTGTTTGTGTGTAGTGGGTTTGTGTGTTTGTATGTCTGTATGTGTCTGTGGGTGTATCTATGTGGAGCAAATTTGTGTGTATATGTGTGTGGGTGTTGTCTTGTGTTGTGTTTCTTTATTTGTATGTGCAGGTGTGTATTGTGTTTTTGTTAGTACTATAATTATTTGTGTTTTTTCACTCAGACTTATCAGTCATAAAATGCATACCTTCACATACGCCATCGACTACTTTATATCCTTCAAGGCATTTGCAGAAATCCCCTTTAGATTCAGAAATGCAGACCTGGGTCGCCTTGTCGCATTTCCCATCACAAGGAAGCCCTGTGATAGATTGTGGAGGAAAAGAAGTAGGAGTAGTCATACGCGTACGCAGGGGGGTGTTTTAGGTGTTAACCCCCCCCCCCGCTGAGCGACTTTTCAGCGGCTGGGCCGACCGGGAACATTTTTGGACCTCCGATTTGGAATGGAAAAAAAAATCACCTTTCGGCTCCTGGGCTGACGAAGAAAAAGTTTGCCCTCGGATTTGGAATGAACATTTTTTCACTTTTCGGCAGACCGCAAAAATTTTAGACCTAGGATTTGGCCGCTGATAAACACCCCCTTTGCAAAATCCTGCGTACGCCTATGGGAGTAGTGCCCGGGGGGTCGCTCTCCACACGGCCTGCGACGCACCCGCGTCCAGAAGAAGCGTCGAAAAGGGTCCCTTTTCCAGCCCTCGGGCATCGTCGACGTCTTTTGGAAAAAGGGTAGCTTTTTCAGCACCAGTCGCTGGCAATCGCCACTTACGGTAGCCTTTTCTCACATGTCACGCCATTTAGGGTTACTAATTTGGTTATGTAGATTACGCCATTTAGGGGTGCAAATTTTTGGTGGATCTAATAACATCTTCAAAATGAACGTTTGATAATGAGGAGAATTATTTATGAATTGTTAAGTGAACCTCTTCGGGTTGCGCAATGTACAATAATGTTTTAAATGAGAAGGACACTTGGGTGGGGTATCAAATTAGTTGATTTCACTGTTTACGCCACTTAGGGTATCAGAATAAGTGGATTTCCTGGGAGTCACGTCACTTAGGGTAGCTTTTCTGATGTGTTACGCCATTTAGGGTTGCAAATTTGGTTATGAAGATTACGCCGTTTAGGGTGCATTTCTGAAGTTTTTGGACACGGGTGGGAAACGGGCCGTGTGGAGAGTGACCCCCCCCCCCCCGGGGGGAGTAGTGATGGTAGTGATGGTGGTGGTCGTGATGGTAGGGGTAGTAGTGGTAGTGGTTATCCAGCAGTATTTGTAGTATTAGTAGTGGTAGTAGATAGTTACTGTTTGTTTTGTTATGGTAGGAGTTGTAGTAGTAATAGAGTGAGGTAGTAGTAGTAGCGGTAGTAGTAGTAGTAGTAGTAGTAGTAGTGGTGGTGGGTAATAACGGTGTTGGTAGTAGTAGTAGTGGTAGATAGTAGTAGTAGTGATAGTAGTAGCAGTAGTCACAGTGGTGGTGCTGTGCTGATGTGGACAGTGTAGGCAATAGTATGTGATAATATTATCCAAGCAGAACCTTAACAACAACACAGGTATACTAACGCTTTGGTTGTTGCCGTCGTGCCTTTGTTGTGCTTCGAGGAAGTGTAAAGAGCTTTGTTGCAGTTGATGGTGAGAGAGTTTCTGTCGTGATAGACGTACCTAACGGCTGAGTCGTCTCGGATGATGTAGTAACAGGACGCTTGACACTCGTTCTGATGGCAAAGTCCGTGGTCGTCTCGGGTAGAAAAACAGTTGTTCTCGTCTCTGATGTCGTTTGCTTGGAAATATCAGTACTAATATAGTCAGTTGTTGGTATATCTGTTTGTAAACCTGAAGTTGCGACAACTTCACGGGTAGTTTCCCCGACAGTCTGACTTATCATATCTGTGGTCGTATCAGGTGTTGCTGTTTCACTTATCTCAGTAGCAGAGAAAGTTGTAGCTCCAATCTCTTCGGCAGTTGTTGCATGAGTTGTACCACTAATCTCAGTTGCTTCTGCCGTTAATCCTTGCGTGATTGTTTCGGTCACCGTAGGTTGAATTTCGGTTGTTTCACCAATTGTGGTATCAGCCACACTCGAACTTATGCCCTCTGTTGCTGTTGTTGCACGAGTTGTAGCACTCATCTCAGCTGTTTGTGTTATTTCTTCCGTAACCGTATCGGTTACCGTTGGTTCAATTGTGGTTGGTTCTGCCCTTGTAGGAGTCATACTTGTAATTATGCTCTCTGTTGCTGTTATCGCAGGAGTTGTACCTCTAATCTCTGTCATTTCAATTGTAACGTCGTCCGTAACAACCTCGGTAACCGTGGATTGAACGTCTGTTGTTGTGCCGCTTGTGGTAAGAGCAGAACTACTACTAATGTCTTTTGTTACTGATGTTGCTCGAGTTGTACCACTCACATCTTCTGTGACAATGTCGGTTATCGTAAGTTCAGTTCCCGTTGTTTCGGCGCTTGTGGTATGAGACCTACTTGTACTCATCTTCTGTGTTGCAGCTGTTTCTCGAGTTGTAACACCCTCCGTAGTTATTTGTTCACTTATTTCTTCAGTAAAAGTTTCGGTTCTAGTAGGTTTAACTTCGGTTGTGTCGGTGCTTGTGGTATGAACCATACTTGTACTCATACCCTCTGTTGCCGTTGTGGCACGTGTGGTACTACCCGTTCAAGTGCCTTTGGTTCAACAGTGGTTGTCTCATCGCTTGTGGCACGAGCCATACTCGTACTCATACTCTCTGTTGCCCTTGTGGCACGTGTGGTACTACCCGCCGTAGTCATTTCGGCTGTGATTTCTGCCGTAATTGTGTCGGTTATCGTTGGTTCGATTGTGGTTGTGAGATCGCTGGTGGCACGAGCCATACTTGTACTCATATCTCTGTTGCCGTTGTGGCACGTGTGGTACTACCCGCCGTGGTCATTTCTGCTGTGATTTCTTCCGTAATTGTTTCGGTTATCGTTGGTTCCATTGTGGTTGTGTGATCGCTTGTGGCACGAGCCATACTTGTACTCATACTCTCTGTTGCCCTTGTGGCACGCGTGGTACTACCCGCCGTAGTCAATTCTGCTGTGATTTCTTCCGTAAATGTTACGGTTATCGTTGGTTCAACAGTGGTTGTCTCATCGCTTGTGGCACGAGCCATACTCGTACTCATACTC
>JZLH01S0013782.1:97076-112076 GCA_001188425.1 Eucidaris tribuloides
CACAGCGACGTGTACACATGCGCCGTGTGAAAAAACGCGTAAAAAGTTGTTTTTTTACGGTCGGACGATGTACGCGCGTACATTGAAAAAGGCGTATCAAAATCGTCAAATCAAAGAAAAAAAGAGTGTACAGATTTCAACGGAATGTACTCAAAGGGTATTTTTTAACTTGATATACTTGTTTTAGGGTATTCTGGATCGACTTGCAATTACGTGTTTAGGGTCGATTTTGAAAGTCCATACACGCGCATGGGTAACCTTTAATGACACTACCCCCCCCCCCCCGGGTCTTTGCGAGTAGAATGGCATCACAATCGTCTATTTGGTTAGATATTTGTTCATTTAAGGACGATTTTTGTGATCAATATAAATTTGGTATGCGGCGCACCAGTTTAGATGTCATTTCTATGAGACGCCATCAAATAGGAGCACAACTTTGCAAAATTGGCTCTAGAATGCGAAGTTATTGTGTGTACAACACAATTGTTGACGACGCCTACGCCTACGCCTACGCCGACGCCTACGCCGGAAATAGTGATACCTATGTCTCGCTCCGCTACACAGGCGAGACAATAATGATAATAATAATGATAATAATAATAATAATGATAATAAATGGTAATAATAATAATAATAATAAATAACAATTATTATTATCGTTATTATTATTATCATTATTATTATTACAACAACAACAACAACAATAACCACGAGATTTTGACCACTTCCCCCATACCCCTAGCTTTGCGATTGGGTATCTGTTATGAATGTGTAGATTAGTTTTCAGTTACCTTGACAACTGGGTGGGGTTCCCATATCTAAAGACCCGTCGTTGCACATTGCTATCATTGAACCTTCAAGCCTAGCGCCCTCATCGCACGAAAACTGCAAAATGTCGTTGTGATCGTAGAAAGATTTCGCATCCCGACCGTACAGTCTATGTGTGACGTTCGTTGGTAACATATCAGACGAGCATTGCCCTGGTGTACGACAAGATAATTCCACGTTCAGCTTTAATCATAAATGTAATGTTTGTTTCCACTGCATAACACAAAATGACGATAAAGGAACGAGTCATAAATTCAGATTAAAGTGATTCTAGAATCGAAAACAATGTTAATATTTTTTTGTAAAAAGTTTGTGCTAAAATGCGTCCGCCTCTAATGTCACAACACTCTTATTTCAATTTCAGTGAAATCACCATCTAGCTAACCATTCGTGGATTTTGTCTTCCAGAGTATTATACAATGACCATAAAAAAAAAATTTCAAATTTGTAACAAGTATACAGTACATCGCCGTTTTGAAACTGTTGATAATATCGAGTAAATAACTTGGTAGATTGTGAATAGTTACTGGGGAAAAAATCGAGATGGTTTAAGTATACCCGATTCACATATTAGGCAGCGCACCGTCTTATTCAGTGGAGTCAATTTGACTCGGATTGGAGTCGGCTGAAATTCTACTCTATTCCGCGTTAAAGTGAATCGGATTTCCGAGTTACTTTGGGTTGGATTGATTTGATTCTTAGTTAACGCCACACCATTCAGAGTCAAATTAATTCGGAAATCCGTGTCACTCTAACTAGGAATAGACTCCCAGCTTACCCCTTTCCAAGTCAAATTTGATTCCGCAAAAATGAGAGTATAATTCTAGAATCATACACTGTTGGAGTTTCTGTTGTGAAAAGTTTGTGATCAAATGCGCCCTCATCTACAGTTACAGCACTCTCATACCAATTTTAATAAAACAAGGGAAAATTCAATATAGCCATTTGTGGGGTTTACCTTGCAGAATATATCACAGAATGACCATACAAAATATTCTTAAGTTTGTAACAAGTATGCATCCCCGTTAAAATATGGAATAAATACATGTTAGTTGTATAGTTATTGGAAAGCACATAAGAAAAAAAAATCAGATTTTCTAAATCTGAGAGGGTTTTCACATTAAAGGCAGCGCATCTCTGGACAGTCTTCCAGATCGATTTTATTCAGAGGTGCGCTTTGTTTGCGAGTGTGAATGGGATCATAAATCAATTGAAAATTGACAAATTAATTTCTTTATTTTATTACTTACCATAACAAACAAAGTCCATAGGATTAGGTGTCCATGTTCCATTGTGACACACGCTAAAATCATTCCCGTTTGGAGTAAAATGTCCCGAAGCATTGCAACTTAAAGTAACAACATCGCCATTGCTGTAGTTGCCGGAAGATGATGGGATGACCTTTGACCTATCGCTGACCGGTAATGATATGCAATCTGGTAAACAGAGGAAAGATGATAAATGATTACAATATTTTCTCAGAGAAAATTGTGGTTTGAAGTGTCATAGAAAGTATCGCAGGGTTTCGCGATGTGGCCGAGTCGACCCCATCCCTGTTTTCGCCACTATTTTAGTCAATTTCTCATCGTTTGCTTTTCATATTATTATTATTTTGATTTGATCTTCTCAGTCCATAATTATTCCAACATGCATTTCGTGTCAACGTTATTGAAAGACATTAACGTCCGACTGAATTTCATATTAGTTTTCCCTTTTCGTCCTGTTAAACCTGGAGGCCATGAAACAAGTGCAGCGGTACATTAACGGTTTCTTTCCAATATGATAGCTCATTTTAATATGATGCATCTGACAGACCATTCTTTTGCGAGTAGAATGGCATCACAATCGTCTATTTGGTTAGATATTTGTTCATTTAAGGACGATTTTTGTGAATCAATATAAATTTGGTATGCGCGCACCAGTTTAGATGTCATTTCTATGAGACGCCATCAAATGGAGCACAACTTTGCAAAATTGGCTCTAGAATGTGGCTCATGAGCTGTTGAATAATAATAACACAATAAAAATATCAAAAACTATTGATCAATTCAAAGCATCCCTTAAAACACACTACTTCATGATGGACAACTGAACTATAGAAATTAGTGATGGTCAAACTGTATCATATTTCTGTCCTTTGATTCAAGGGATAATATTCATATAGTGATATGCGCTTTATAAAAGCAGTCCATTATAATTATTAGAATGAAAATTACTGAACGAAACTTGACGATATAAATGTGGTATTGCTCAGCAAAAACGCGAGTCAAATACCTGGGGAGTAAGCATTTTCTTGGATAATGAAGGAAAAGCAATAACCATATTAGCGTTCAGATTGTTTTTTTTTATGGGACACCGTATTGACAAGTAAATTTCACACACAAAAACTTTGATCCTTCTCCAACTCTGTATACAGCGTGTCCAGAAAAAAATGTCCCTCTCACAACCCACGGAATAATTACCAAAATTGAGTTTTATACTAATTATGTTTACATATCTAGAAAGCCCGCTTAATTGTGTAAATCCTGTGAAAACTTCAAAGGTTTCGCTTCATTGGGTTTGAATACACAGGCTCTTAAGTAACAGCAGTGCTTTCCAGCCCATTCTAAGTTTGGTAGAAAGAAAGGCACATCACAGACATATTATACCGTATTCCATGTTTCACTCAAATTATCTCTATGACAGTTTGTTGACGTTTTTAAATGAAAACTAATCAAAGTTTGTTTCACTGCTAGTATTGCTTCACAGAATGTGCTCCACTAATGGTTTGTCCGTACATATCCAGCTTGTGAACTCTTTTTTGTTCTCATGCACGTCCTTTCACTTCATTTCCATTCATGTTGATGCATTGATGCACTGCAAACTTCGAATGGACTGAAAAATACTGCTGTTACATAATAGACTCTGTATTCAAAATCAATGAAGTGAGACCAATGGAATTTTACAGGAATCATTAAAAAATGTGCTTTTAAAATCTGAACACTAAATATAGAATGATACTTGAATTTGAATTTAATTTAGCAGTCTATCACAGGGACATTTTTTTTAGACACGCAGTATACCCACAATTAACAGCGATGTGTCGTTCCCCCACGCGTAATAGTCTCACATACCAACCGCCCACGTTGACTAAGTCCTATGAATTCTAATATTGTTACAAACCCATGGTTTCTAAAATTACCGCATCGACCTTTAACCCCAGTGGTAAGTATTGCCGTTCTTATAATCATTTCGTAGACCTTTGTACAATGAAGGTCGCAATATTGTTTCATATGGATACGGCACGTGCGGAAGATCGTTTCCAACGCAACATCAGATCAAGAAGGAATTAGACTTAAACCAAAAACACAGAAACATCATGTATCACATTTTCAGTGACCGGGTATTCTCAGGTGATACTGTTTTCAATGTCAGTTTTCCTACACTTTACTTCAATGAGGGATAGAGTGTGAGTTTTTGCAAGTATCAGTATACTAAACTGCAAGGGGGGTAATACCATTCCTCAAGAAACCTTTTGCTTTCTATATTTTGTTTATGAGGAAAACCCCCTTAAACAATTTGTACAATGAGTGTCTTTGAGGGAGCGCTGTACAATTACTTTTTGGATTCAATAGGTTATATTTAATATCGAAACATCGAGGAAACAAGGGTACTAGTAATTTAATTGCGCTATTTAAAAAAAGGAGATGCTTTATGCCCATCTACGGTAATTTCTCTAACTTACATATTTTTGCGAAAGTTTACTGTTTTTACGTTAGAAATTGTACTGTTTTAAAGTAAAATACTGCAAAAACACTATAGGACATAATTCATCTTAGCGGTAAATGATTGTCACCACAATTAAACACACGTGATGAGTTTTACATTTTTTCTCTGGTCAAAAATAAGCTGATAATTCTCGATAAGTTTGGGTTAACGCCAAAAAAAATAAAACCAATGATTCAAGTAAAAACGAGTCAAAAGCAATATTGCTTTAAGATGGTAGATTGTTCATGTTTTTGAAAGTTTATAAAATTGAACGAGGTCTAAATTTGATGTTTAGTATGTGATGTCACTAGACAGTTTTAACTACAACTGTTGCCCCAAATCAACACAGAACAGCAGTAGCGGCGATTCAAATGTGTCATATTTTGCCACGTCATTTTGGCATACATACAAACCAGTCTAATTCCACAGCCCTTTGATTCAAGGCCAAAATCAGAAGAAAATTTGAAGATTTTTTTTTTTAGATTTGGCCAAAGCTACAGACTAAAAACTATCTGACAGGATAAATACATGATGAAATTCCATAAAATACTAACTTTTTCCGCTAAATTAGTGACCAAGTGCACACAAATTAGAAAAACATACGAGCGGACATGTTCTGGGGGCAGTCGAGTATTGGGCGTTCTACCCTAGACGCTGGCTTTAGGGCAAAACGGATAGAAATTCAGATATTACATTATTTAAGAGAAATGTAGGCCGGAGCAATGCAATAAGGCCCCTAGGGACCTACCCTACAGTTCCAACCTCAATAGGGCTAAGCATAGGGCCATTAGGGCCCAGGCCTAACGTTTGGCCTAGACCTAATTAAACACAGTGGCCCGTATTCCGAAGTTGGTTTGAATTAAACCCGAGTCTTAGTTTAAATATCCGAATTTGTAAAATTGCGTTTCTGAACTCTGGTTTAGATTAAACCGAGTCTAGTCTGGTTGAACTTGCATGTATATCTAGATTTAGGTACACACCTACTTTAAGTCTGGTTTAACTCACATTCAAAATGGCAACTGTGCTTACATGCCAACTTTTAGGACATTTAATAGACCTTTTGCACTCAGCTAGGCCATCTCAACGAGTGAGGTGGGTGGGACGGAAACACCTGCTAATCTATGTGATTTCTCCGTTTCATCGATGTTACCCCTCTCTCCTACTAGGGGAGTGAAGCCACATGTCTGAAAATGAATGATTATTCAAACAATATGGCCTATTTCACTCATGGCTTCCTTTTTATATTCGTTTATTCTAAGATATCGAATACAAGGTAACACAAATCCCAGGATACATGTTTTACAACACAATACAGGCCATAAATTTGCACGGCACATTTTCAAATGAAAATTGACAAAAGCTTGACGAAAATAGTAAGGAGTTAAACGATCTTGGATTACAGAATATGGGTGTGATTGTTGTGAACACAACATTCCTGAATGATTAAATAACTTCATTTAAATTTAGAAATATTGGTATAGCTGTTGATCGACTGTATTTGAAGAGCTTATTTCCAAAAGGCGCTAAATCCATTTTCCACCAAAAATGAGTTATTAGCATCAACACATTTGCCACGTACTTATCTAAGTATAGTATCAAATTTGAAGCCAAATAACACACGCAAGTTCGAAATATCTTGAGTTTAACGTTTATTTTTCCATAGGCGGATGTACAAGCTCAAGAAAACAAATTAATTTTTCTCCAAAGTTACTAAAGTGGATTTAGCGCCTTTTGGAAACAAGCTCTTCATTTGTACAAATATAATTTCAACCAATGATGTTTACTTTATTAAACATTATAATGTTTAATAAACATCATTGACTGAGAATGGGAAGGCCGTGAACTCTTATCCCGTGGGAAGGCGTTAATGCCATATAGATTGTATAGTGGTTAACGGCCTTCTCCTCAGGGTTTGGAGTTACTGTTCACATTCTCAACCGAAAGTCTGTACATACAGTATAAGGAGTATCATGATGATTATTATGATCAATATACTCATTACATGGCATATCGAAACTTCCGGATAGGCCTACAGCCACTTGCTGAATCCACTGTAAATCCCGAAAACACATTTCATGAACACTTTTCTGCAACACATTATAAACACTTAAACAAGTTTAATTGAAAATCATAAACGCGTAAACAAACCTTTTTTTTTATAAACACCTACTAAAGCAATTATTTTTGGTTTAAGTGTTTAGGCGTTTATACATTTCTTTTGCATACGTATTTATAATTTTCAATCAAACGTGTTTAACTGTTTATAAAATGTTACGGAAAAGTGCTTATAAATATATTGAAAGCATTTACAATGTATAGTGTACAGTCCTTCTTTACCGTTGTCCAGTTAATGTTATTCATATTGTCGTTTACAACATGGAATAACTTTGAAGGTGACAATGTTATCGGGGATGGGGAGCATCGAGAGGGCCGTCTTCCTAAAAATTCACATCGACATCAAGCAAACAATCAATCAATCAACCAATCAGTCAATCAATCAATCAGTTGATCAATCAATTAATCAATCAATCAATCAATCAATCAATCAATCAATCAACCAATCGATCAGCTATTTAATTGATCAATCAAAAACGTCAATCATTTAATCGATCAATTAATCAATCAATCAATCAATCAATCAATCAATCAATCAATCAATCAATCAATCAATCAATCAATCAATCAATCAATCGATCAATCAATCGATGTACAGTCCTTCTTTACCGTTGTCCAGTTAATGTTATTCATATTGTCGTTTACAACATGGAATAACTTTGAAGGTGACAATGTTATCGGGGATGGGGAGCATCGAGAGGGCCGTCTTCCTAAAAATTCACATCGACATCAAGCAAACAATCAATCAATCAACCAATCAGTCAATCAATCAATCAGTTGATCAATCAATTAATCAATCAATCAATTAATCAATCAATCAATCAATCAATCAATCAATCAATCAATCAATCAACCAATCGATCAGCTATTTAATTGATCAATCAAAAACGTCAATCATTTAATCGATCAATTAATCAATCAATCAATCAATCAATCAATCAGTCAATCAATCAATCAATCAATCAATCAATCGATCAATCAATCGATCAATCAATCGATTAATCAATCGATTAATCAATCGATCGATCAATTAATTAATTAATCAATCAATCAATCAATTAACCTATCAATTAATCAATCAATCAATCGATTAATCAATCGATCGATCAATCAATCAATCAATCAATCAATCAATCAATTGATCAATCAATCAATCAATCAATCAATCAATCAACCTATCAATTAATCAATCAATCAAATGTTTAATTTCCCGATTATCTTTCCGCGATGGACTATATATTGCATAAAGTTCGTAACGTACTTGAGCTCATACAGTATAAAAAAGTAAACAAATCAAATCAAATTAAATCAAATCGAAACATATAAAATCAAATTATAGAGAATTTGATATATGGAACGCCATATTTCTGCAGATTAAACCTATTTTAAGCATACCTGCTTCATACAGTAGGCCTAACTGGCTGCGAAACGACGATTTTTGGACTTGCAACTCACGATACTAACAAGTATACCTTACGTGAGAGACGTGCAGAAAAACGATCTCCTTCAAATAAACAGTTTGTTTCTGATAAAAGAATCAATTTGCAGTCGATACTCGTGGGGACAATGCCAGTTTGCCATTGAATAAATATTACGGAGAGAAACCGTAGCACATTACTACAAAATTACAAACGAATGTATGCCAAAGAATAAAGCGCACTGAACAACATGGGACGGGAGTTCGTGAAAAGTAAAACGATGTGTAAGTGTGTGTGTGTGTGTGTGTGTGTGTGTGTGTGTGTGTGTGTGTGTGTGTGTGTGTGTGTGTGTGTGTGTGTGTGTGTGTGTGTGTGTGTGTGTGTGTGTGTGTGTGTGTGTGTGTGTGTGTGTGTGTGTGTGTGTGTGTGTGTGTGTGTGTGTGTGTGTGTGTGTGTGTGTGTGTGTGTGTGTGTGTGTGTGTGTGTGTGTGTGTGTGTGTGTGTGTGTGTGTGTGTGTTGTGTGTGTGTGTGTGTGTGTGTGTGTGAACTATTTTATTGTCTGGTTTTCCTGTAAATTTTATCAAAAGGTTATGGAGGGTTGTGTGCTGGTATATTGTAATTTCACCCCAAGTTCACCTGTGTCATTGCCCGTATTGCTGCGAACGTATATCGTTATGGCTGACTTTCAACAAAATCTCATCGCTGTGACTGTTCAGCATGAACGGCGATCGGAGGAGGGGGGGTGGGGTGGTATCGTCCCCCTGTAATTTTGTTGACATTTATAACAGATTTTTGCATCTGCTAACCTATTCAAAATGTAAACGTTATGCGAGTAAGTGTTAATGGTGGCTGGGGGATTTCAAATTCACACTTTTCACTATACATGTATAGTATATACATTTTACTTTAGGCCTCCCATTTCTGGTATTAGTTCGCCTTCAGATTAGGACACCAGTGGTACGAGTTCGTTTCTAAAGGTTTTGCAATGTAATGTAGTTGTGACGGTAACGTCTTGTCCGACACAAAAACTACACAAAACTACACCTTACACATTCATACCTTAAATTACATGAGAATAGTTTGTAAAAAGTGTATTCGTTGCACCCACAATAGTTTTTGCAGAAATGTGGTTACCATGGCAACGACTTGTCAGACCCACAAAGAGAAACGAATCTTGCACATATACATCTCAAGGTGATCATTAATTTAACCAAGTTTCATTTTAATCGATAAAGTTTTGTAATAGACCCCCCCCCCCTCCGACCGAGAGCTCACGCTCTATGTCCTATATGCACCCATCCAAATCATGTTTTGGCGGCGTAAAAAAAACGGGGTAAAACGAAAATACGTGACGTCTTCTGACTGAGGTTGTTAAATAATTGACAACTTATACGTTAGCAGTACATAACATTTTAACTGGTACATTAATGTTTGGTTTTCCATCACGTAGTGAAACATCATTTCAAAGTTTAACTCCAGATTATACATGTAAAGTCATGTTGCTCGTTAGTTTGTGTTTCGTTCGTCTTATATCATTCTCACATCCATGTCACATTTTACATGAAAGACTATTTTTTCCAGTTTTCTTGGAGTACACACTACGTTTTTCAGAATTAATTCCTAGGCTATACGCATTGACGCTGAATAATGCCCAATATTCACTGTCTTTCAGTTTGATTTTATTTCCTCATTTTTTTCAACAAATTAGCAATTGAAAACTGTAATCGTATAATGTGTATTTTCACAATAATGAGGATAACCATACAAAATAAGCATTACAAAATACTGATAAAATAAAATTCAAATATTACTTGTATTAATATAAAAGGACAGTGCAAGGGAGACAGTCTCTATGGGCAAACGGTCTTTAAATATAGGTTCATGCAATACACATTTCAATGTGAAAAACTTTCAAGGGAAAGAAAACTTGCGATTCTCATAGAAAGGCGTTTTTCTATGTAGGTGGTCAATGGAGCATGTATGACTGTATAGTTGAAAGAAAATATACATAGTTTTTTTTAATTATTAGTATTTTTCAACTTAATTGACACTGGATTGTTGAAAACTCAGGGAAGCAACGCAATTAGACAATTGAATTTAAACATTTTGTTACCCTGATATTGATTTAAAGGAAACCATGTGCTTTTTTTATTACAGCGTCACCCTTCTCTAAACGCACAATATATACTTTTTATATTATTCTATACCAAGTATGCTAAAATCATTCAGGAGATAAGATATAACATTGACATTATCAGGCAGATCATTGACATTATGTTTATACTCCAGTAAATCAGTGTCCACCCACGGGAGAATTTGAATAATCACATCCGATCACATTGACGTAATAACCCCAGGATTTTTCATTTTTTATGAACTGATGAAAGATTCACATCGAAATCTTGAAATATTTTGATGGGTGTGGACCGTTGGAATATAAAGCGATATCGTCAGACTGTTTTATCACCTTTCTGAGCAAGAGTGAAATTATTCAGCATATGACTGTACAGTACAGTGACTGCTGTAATGACGTTAGGGTAAAATAGTGCAGGTTTTATGATTCACACTACTGGTTTTTCTCTTCTAACAATATTGTACTTGTTCAAATCTTGCGAAGTTTTTGATTAAAGGAAAATGAAACTCCAACATTTACATGTACATTTGGGGGAAAACCAAACAATCAGAGAGAGTAATTAGTTAAAGTTTGAGCAATGTGGCTGAGTCGTTCAAGGGTAATGTATGTTTAAAGTTTATTTAATCCTTAATAAGGAGGATTGTAAATTGTAAACTCTGTCCCCATTTTTTAGTTGAGAGTGTGGATAACTACCCATTGGTTTTGCAGCTTTTAACCAATTTTCATTATTCTGAGGCGACAGTAAATGAAGTAACCTAATTCTATCAGAAAACCATGCATAATCAGTTTTGCTGTTACATACTGAAACAACAAGCGAGAGGAAACTTGGGTTTGGATGAAAATTAAGAAAATCTCACACTTTTTGTACGAAATAAAATGAGCGTTCCCCACATTGTCATCACAAAAGTGGCAGAGCTATTTTAAAATCCTGCATAATAAAGATTAAATATTCTTTGAAGTTTGAACATTCATAACGTCTGAACGATTCAGCAATTTTTTCTCAAATTTCACCATTTTCTTCCACTTGTTGTTCCGTATTCCCTGAATGCACATAAATATCTGGATTCCATTTCCCTTTAAGAATAAAATACGACCTGGTGTGCCCCTACCCCAGATTCGCTATCACGCAAGCGTGCCATGTCACATCATCAGCTGAACTCGACCAATAGGTGAACTCGAGCAATAAGTCATCCGTCGCGTTCGGTCGATTGTCGGGTTTAGCTTGGCGTTTCCATAGCAACGAAAACATGGATCCCACACAATCCACGTGTTGCCAAGACACGGAGTTTTGCAAACAAACATCAAATTATTTCAATCATTCGGAATATTTAAGAGGTGCGTCCGATATATGGCATTGTTGGGATAATTTTATACTCAATTAAACGACAATCCAAAAGTAAGTAATGTCGTATGGAGTGATATGATGATTATATTTTCAACTGATATACGCATACATCTGGAATACACGCCCTACTAAAGATCAAAAATAGAATGCATGTACTGATCCTGAATACGTGCATTGCTTGCTTGCTTGTTTATAAAGGAGATTCATGTAAAAACCATCACACTCATGGGGGTGTAAATATACATGAAGATAGGTAACGACCCCCTTTATTTTGATTTTGCATCGAAATGGACGAATGAAGACACATGGGGGCGTCTTGCAGGTCACTCTTGTTGTCACGCAAAACATCCATGTCATTCTAGTTTAAATAATCGCACGTATTCTGAGAGAATGTCCATCTTACATCATGAGTCTAAATCAGAAGTTTTAATATGTAGTACAGGTCCCTTAAATGCCTCAAATATATATTATGTACTAACAGCACAGCTCGCGCATGTGTCGATGTTAGTCAAAAAGTTCACACAAGCAGCATTCGAATGTCAAGCCTGGTTTTAAACTTGCATAACAAAGGTAACTTGGAATTGAAATACGGTCCTAAAATTGACAGTTACAAAATGATACAAAAATAGGAATCAGAATTACTTCTTTTCCCAGTGTCATTTGTGTATTTTTATTTCCAACAAAGTATGAAACAATGTGCATTCATTTACACAAAAAAAGAACACGAATAACACATCTACTCGTTCAATAGTAATACCGTTGCTAAAAGTTTGTCCATTAAGAATTAGGTGGAAGATTATAGGACCGTTATTTTTTTTAACTCCTATTTTTTTAACATTGTGTGCAAAAGCTCTTTGATTTGTAAGAATTGTTGAAATAATTAATGTTTCACCAAATGAATAGAATAACTTCATTGTTTGGAACTATTAGAATTGTTTGAGTATCGTTTACTAATAAACCACTACCACCACCATAACCACCCCCACCATCTTGCCTATTCACATCACCTTTGGTTCCAGTGTGTTTATTTTTTCAAGCTTTGAAGGGGGTTTGTTACTTTTTGCGTTATTTGGGATGCGGTGTTTGTATACACCTCACATTCATCCATTTTATTCAGATAGCTCACATTATTGCCCTTAGTTTCCAACTTTATTTTGGAATTCTAGATCACCACTCAGGAGCGACGCCAGGGGGCCAGGGGGCGACCCCCCCCCCACAGTTTTTTTTTTCAAAGTGATGAAAATTGGCCGTGAAAAAATCAATTTGGCTGCGAAAAAAATTGTTGGCCGCGAAAATTTTCCTGCCACAACCCCCCCCCCCCCTTCCCCTCAATGTGAGCGACTTCTCGGCTGCGGATTTGGCCGCGAATTTGGCAGTGGAAAAAAATCCCGTGAAAAAAGTTTGTGGCCGCAAAATTTTCCCGTCAGATTTCGCCCTCCTCCCCCCCCCCAAAAAAAAAATAATAATTACCCTGGCGCCGCCCCTATCACCTCTATTTTTCGATCATGTCTTCTAGAAAGTTACTTCCTTTGGCTTAACGTGTTCCACATATATAACTTGAGGATTTTTGTACCTATATTCTCAGAATTTAAAGACTTATTCGACAAATTTCCGTTCATTCAGTGAACTTGTAAATCCACAACAAATTGTTGCATTTCTTTCGTGACCTCATTTGACATTTTATTCAAGTGACAGAAAGTGGGCTTTCCGAGTCCAGACACCCAGATTTGCTTCAATAGGCCGTTGTGTGTTTAGCTTTTCAGGGAGTTTTGAGTTGCTTCAACCCCTTGACCTTCCAAATATTAGCGCACACCTGTGGGAATGAAGCAGCCTACTTAAAATACATGCAAGACGTGATACCAAGCAGTCTCCGTTAAGTAAACGCAACCGGTTTGTTTGCCGGGAAGTGTGGTATTTAATAATCGGCGGTTACTTCAGTTCACGGCATAAGACTTCTATGTCATGCTATCTGCATGAGGATATATTAAAGTTTGAAATTTTCATGAACAGAAATTCATCAATTTATGATTGTCGTTTGAAATGAAATTTAACTTTCGATTGTTAATGATATATTGCATAGTAAATGCCAAAATTTATCGTAACAAATATGGTAAAATTACAGGGTTTAAGCTTCAATTATGAGTTCAATTATACAATATAATGGGCCTAGTTTAAAATAGTTTAGAGGATTTATAGGTGTATACACCAATCGGCTTATGGGTTTTGCTGTAGGCGTTGCATGGACGTTGAAAATTGCTTTGTGGCTTATCAAAATCACATTCTAAAATCAGTTTTGTACGCCTAAATGCTTAAAGTAAAAAAAATTGATTTTTAACGGAATTATATTTTCACTTATAATTACAGTAAATCAATGCTAATTTCAACAGTCATGACAGTGTTATGTTATAATACATTTAATAAAACGTGTTATTGCGATATAATTATTGCTATGAAAAATATAATTACATTTTCACCCTGTTGCTGGCAATGAGGAAAGCCTGTGGGAAATGTACAGTGTTGACGGACGGTTTTATCAAAAACTCGGGTCTGAAAGTCAGATATTAATTTTGTCTACATTCGGTAAATAGTAATTATAGGACAACGGCATGATTATAGATTGGGAACAGAGTCATTTTTTATACCTACTTGAAGTTACGTTTAGGCCTATAGTTTCTAACTCTGTTAACCATTAGTTTGGGTAATAGAATTTTACTAAAATTAATCTTACAATTATTCAGTCACAAGTTTGACAAAAATCGATTCGTTGACAATACCCATGTCTGTTGCTAAAATTGTCCCAAGATCAAATACCAAATAAGGTTTGTCACAAGGCATATATCGCGTCACTTAAAATAGGACAATTCTTTATCGTATAATTCAAATAATAACATAGATAAGTCGTAACGATTCGCATTCTTTTATGGCATCAAAGTACTGTCTTTCTGACGTCATAGTATTGTGTTTCTTGACCAATGATGGATTTATTCAGTCCGTTATCAATTATAAGGTCAGAGACCAATTATTAATCATATGGATATTTTTAGATTGTAAAGTCCCCATGACACAATTTTGATTTTGAAGTTATTGAAATGTCATGTCTTATATTGTCTTTCTTGTAAACTTGCTGATCAATGGTGGATTTGTTTCGTCCTAGAAAATTATAATATATGTCATTAAGATAGTGATGTATACTTAAGAGAGGAATCATACTGGTATTTTTAGAAAGTAAGTCACTATTACCCAATTTGGACGCCAAACTTAATGAAATGCAACATCGACTGAAAAAAAGGGGTATATTGAATCGGAATAGTTCGCAAGTCCTTTAGCATACAGGGGCATCGCTTTCAATGGGGTACAATACAGAACCTTTTGTGTATCTTATGGGTGGCAAACCCACAAGATAAAAAAAACA
>JZLH01S0013782.1:117076-144512 GCA_001188425.1 Eucidaris tribuloides
GGTAATACACTCATGCTCATAATTATGGAATACTTAAAAAACATTTTAGAAGTTGCCATTTTTCCGTGAACGGTACGTATGGGATTAATATTTGTTCACCCCAGGTGAAACAATTATAATCTAAGTATTTCAGGAATTTTTAGCATTCTGTAGCGTCCGACTCGACACTAAAACCTATGTTTATAAATGGTGGTATTGTTGTTGTTGTTGTTGTTGAGTCACGTGGTGGTTACGCGCGTTATTCGACTTGTAACAGACACTATTCTGATGTTAATTTAGCGATAAATGACATTAGATCAAAATTTATAAGTTTTCTGTGTTGTTTTTTTTAATTACTTTAATTTAATACTTTTTCATGATTTTTTGTGGATTTTTGAAAAAAATACATATATAATTGTTATTGCGTTCAAACGTATTTTAGTTTTTACTTTAGTCATCTCATGAAATCCAAAAATTGCTTCACATACTGCGTTTTTGTGAAATAAACACTTGTCTTGAAAATTTTGGAGGAGATAGGAGAAAGAACTTGAGAATCAACAAAATATTCCATAATTATGAGCAGAAGTGTAGAAGAATTTCTTTCCCACTTCAGATTTCCTATATAAAGCACCACAATTTAAAATAAATTACTTTTAAAATGGTTTCAATAATTTCGAGAAAACACATATCTCACATCTCCTACAAACCTTTTAAGAGAATATTCACACATAAGTAGATAGATATTAGTAATGCCAGTATAAAAGGGTTATTTAAATGCAACAACAGGCCCAGTAACTACTGCCATGCAGAAAGTATTTTCAGTTTCTTCTTTGCCTTTTTTTTGTTACTTAATGGTAAATTGTAGTTTTTTGTTCTAAATCCTCAAATAATAATTTAAATTTTGCATTTTTTAAAGATCCGTCCAAGATTCCATCCTGTCCTTGTGTGTACAGTATACAGTGCAATTTGTTACATTTCTGTAACGGCTCTTTCGAAATGACATGATAATATGAAATTGGTTATTGTTCATGTATTTTCACAACCACAGACTATAAGCCCAAACTTTGTTTTCTATGCTTTAGTGCATACTTCAACAGCTGTATCGAATCTGTGTTAAGAAATGTAAACTACACAAATCAATGACGCCTACATTACTAACGCGTTGTCGAAATAGAATCGATATACGGGACTGTAACCACGCCCACTGATACATCGACGATGGGCGTTGTCGTCAATCGGCAGAAGTTTGTGTCACAAACTTAAAGCTGCAAATGATCATTTTGAAGGACAATTTTTTTTTGCAGGGTTTCATTTTTAGACCTTAACAAAGACGCTTAGAGGATAGAAGATTATGTAGCTCAAATTAAATTGTAGTCATTGCCAAATTGTGTCTTAAAAACAGTTATGGCAGTGCGTGATTACTTTTTAAGGACAAACTAGTCCTTAAACAACAACGTACTCGTGTTTGATTTATAACGGTCCACAGTGCACATCCCGTGTAAATTAGAATAAGAAACACAAGTGGAAATTACAGCAACATTATCAGGGTTATACAACAGTTTTACAAGTCCTCGCTCCGTTTGATTTGTGGGCAATGAAACCCAACGTCACCAAAGCTCAGTTAACGCCACATAACTCGCGTTGTCCTCAAGTCTGTGAGATGAATCGCAGAATTATCTCAAAGTTGTTGATGTCCAATATTTACAGTATACCTGAGGTTGATAATAGTGTTTAATTAATTCGATTACTTCTTGTTTCAGATGTGGTTGGTATGTTACACAAGTTTATAGAGAAACCTCTTATACGGGCTATCATTAAAGGTATGTTAAGACTCGTTTCGTTTTATTTGATCCCTTGAGCTAATAACTAAATGTACAGCGGTTAGGGAACGTTCGCGAACATGGGGAATCCCACCTTCCCAGGGGATCACACGTGTGTGACTGGAAAAATATTTTAGCGTTCCAAATCTCATTAGCTTATTGTGGTCTCATGTCTGTTAAAAGAAATGCCTTGTTCATCTCCTTTCATTTTAGGTATTACTTTTCAAAATCTATCAAAAAGCTGTAAAATACTTCTGCTTACATATTTTTGAAAAACGGGTGAAGAGACATACATTAATCTTTAAGTCGCAAGAATTAGATGTAAACCGTCGTATCGACTGACCAACTCGCCGGAAGAAACTCAAATATCGGAAATCATACAAACTGCCACATAAAATTTAACATAAGCAGACAATTTCAAACAACATTAAACACAAATTTTTCTACATAAATACACTCAATCACAAAATATAATTTAACAACCTAAAATAATACATTTCTTTGGCTACTTTAAACAAGATGCGTTACAACGTAATCATTAAAAGTCAGTCTCGTTTTGTTATTTGATCCCTAGCTTGCTTAAAGAAAGTTATGAGCTGATAACCAAATGTACAGTGGGAGGGAACTTCCACGAATTTGGAAAATCCCACCTCCCTAAGGGGCCACACACGTGTTGTTCATCCCAGAATGTACCTGGAGAAAAATTTTGTTTCAAATCTCATTAGGTCCTTGGTATTTCATATCGGTTGAAAATAATTGCCATGGCCATTTTTTTTTCACTTTGAGTATTTCTTTGCAAAAACTATCAAAAAGCTGTAAACTAGTTTTGCAAACCTACTTAGAAAATCGGGTCAAGACACATGCATACATTGATGTGTAAGTCTTGAGAACGAGATAGGTCGTTGTATCGATTGAGAAACTATAATTTTCGACTTTCACCTACATTTGTCATCATTTTCGTCGGAAGAAACTGAAATTTTGGAAATCATATAAAATATAATATAATATAGAACTTAACATGAGTAGATTAAAAAAAATAAACACGGATTTAACTAGATAACCACACTAAATCACAAAACATAGTTTGACAAATTAAAATAATACACATCCAAAGCTACTTTAAATAAGATATGTTGCGATGTAATTCCGAAAGTAATAAATAATCCTCATTCCTTTTGTAATGTAAGTATAAATTAATAAACTAAAACAATTACTAATTTAAAAGAAAAATCTCCATTTATAATGTTAGTATAATTAAGTAATTACTAATTTAAGAAAAAAAATTCGCGACTGTAGAAATAAAAACTAATAAGTTAATTTCTAATTTTAAACAATTGTTGATTTAAATAATTAACATACAGTTCATGAATTAATGTAGACTGAGTAAATAATAATGTCATTGATAGGATTATTAACGGCAATAATTGTATACTGATACGCATATTTCTCGATTTTATTTCCTTTCAATTTTGTTTTTATTTTCTTTTTTTAATCCTCATTATTTGGCATATTTAGACGATTACGATTTACCATGTGTTTATATCTGATGTTATATAAATTGAAAAACATTATTTTTGTAGTAAAAGGAATATAGAATGGATTTGCAGCGTCAGACAGTCCCGTGTTGTCAGCATGTTATATGCTACTGAGCGACTTTTTCCTAGTATTTGTCCAAATCTATATCACGCTGCCCACATTGAGGCCTTGTTGGCTAAAAGCACTACTCTATACCAACAAATGTAATTGACTCAGCGGATAACACTTCTTTAAGACTTCACGTGTTAAATTTTATATTTTACATGTAAAAGTACAGGAGGAATTGCACACGATTAAAAGCATCATATAACAATGTTTTCAGTTTTAAATCTCTGTGCTTCATGATTCCCCATGCTACCAGTTTCTCTGATAAAGTCGAAAAATGAAGCACTGAAACAATTGCAGATCAAAACGATCATTAAGTGTTTTTAAAAAGTGAAAATCATTGAGCGACCATTTCAGTTTTCCCCATAAATTGCTGTGTTGCAGATTTTTCGTCTGCTGACAATAATTAATGTGCCGATTTTTATTTGTACATACATATTTTACGAGTAACAGCATATTTATCTCAAGTTTTGTGTTCTAGGGTGTTTATTTGTCCTTTCAAACAGTGCCAGATATGTCAGATATATAGCAAAGTTTGACTTTTTTAATGGGGCTTCCACAATATTCGTGTCTTTAACACTAAAACATAAAAAACATATGTTCACAATTATTAACACAATGAGATGATAATAGCGTGAAATGATGATGATGACAAACGTGGTTGCAAATGATAGCGTTATACAAGAAGAATTTCTAACTTACCTTGACGTGACGGAGTTACGATGGCAATAAGTAAAACAGCGACGAAAAGTGTTCCACCACGCCTTTGAAAAAGTTCAGATTTCCACAACGACAGAGATGACAAATCAATTGAAGTCATGTCGCTGTATGAATTTCTAGGCAATAAGTTAGTCCTTTTAGATGTCATCTGTTTCCCCATACTTGTTATTTCTTGATATGTTGCTGTTCTGATAAGGCCACAGTATAAATTTCCTTGTGTGTGTCTGGTCTGCGAATTACAGATTACAACTCACTGGAAGCTGAGGAGTTTCTATTGTACCGGAGTCCGACAGTTTCCATTGGACAAAAAAAAACAGCTTCACGAATTAACTGAAATGTAACGCGCAGTTTTTGTAGGCAAAACAGCAATAAACGTCATGGAAATTCCAACTTGTTCTGTGTTTGAATAATTATAAAATCACAACAACCGAATTTTAATCGTGAGGGTCAATTCCTATATTTATCTCGCATCAAAATAGGTCGCCAAGTAATTGGTAGATTAAATAAACACATAAATTGATTACATGAAACTTGTGTTTATTCGGCCGAAGTATATAGCACAACTGTGTCCCCCTTGCTTTGCTGCAAATGTGTGCGAGCGCGCATGATATTCTGCGCATGCGTTAAAATGCAGTCCGGCAAACTTTGTACCCACGTGGAATGACGTTGAAAACACGCCCAAAACAGAAGCTGAAACTACCGTATACACGAAGGAAAATTTATGACCACATTATTACAACCACGAGTTTGTTCTGGACTGTTTCTGGAAGTCTAGAACATAATCAGTCACTGTTCATGTTTACATATCTTCGGTTAAGAATAAGGACCTAAACTCTAAACCGTTGAGAAGAAGGTCGTTGACACTGTACAACTCTACTCTGGCATCAGCGCTTTTTTTCTCCCCTATGATTTGTAGTTAGCACCATTGTCATCTTCAACTAAGGATATGTATCATTGTGGTATTCATACTCGTTCACATTCTTGGAGGAAATAAAGGGACTCGGTATCAGATAAACTTTTTAAGTGTCATCTATGTTACATTCACCCCAAATATCTAAAAAGCAACAAGGCTTCGGTTACTTTTTTAACTCATCATAATGATATCACCACCAATTGTACGTGCACAGAATTAGTGTGATATCCTCAATGAATAATGTCCACCATAAAAAAAAAGTAATAGGCTATTCCATCAGAAAACAAAATGTAGATTTTTAACCATCAATTTGGATGAATATGATTCAAAATGATTTCTTAAAGCACACGTTTAGTTTTGGCGATTTTTATTCATTTGAAAGCTTTATGCCCAAAGGTCATATCACAACAATAACAGATTGAGATTTTTTTTTTTTTTTTGGGGGGGGGGTATTAATTAAAGAAAAATCTCGGGGGGGGGGACCCTGAGATTTTCGACTATATTTTACAGTAGGGTAAATGGACGAACTGAAAGTGGGGTACTGAGAACACGGAATATATTGGCCTCAAGCAAAATAAAATCTGCCAATTATACTACCGAGATGTCCCACTTATTCCCAAGCCATATGTTTGCTTTCGTTTCTACCAAACCGGTGTTCCTGCGCTATGAATTGATCAGATAATGTCAAATTTTGATACCAACCATAAAAGGAGACAAATGTTGATTAAATAATACTTAATTTAAGCGCGTTATAAATGCTAAACTATGAATTTATTCTATGAAAGTCACGAAAATTGAATGTAGGTTTGTATCTATAATCAAATGAATGCAAGAATGGACGTAAATAGCGAAAATTCAGAGAAAATTATTGAATTAGCATGTAAATGAGGGTAATTGGTTTACACGGGGGTTCCAGTTACCCCAACTGGATCCCCTTTGGGCGAGTGGGAAGCTTAGACTGATTTGATTTTCGGAACAATTTGTAAATTATTTTTTATAGCGTTTAAATATCAAATTACATACTTTGTTTAAATTTTCCGAGGTTGAATATAAATTACAAAATTCAAGTACTATTTGATAAAAATTATGGATTTTTGTACCTGAAAATCACTTTCTTGACTTAGAGTTGATGTAAAAAATGGAGAAAAATCATGAATTTTGATTGCACTATAAAAAAAAATGAAAAATGATATTCTGTATTATTTTTTTTTTATTTGTTGCAAATATTAGTGCTAAAGCAACTAGTGCACTCCATTAAAAGGTGAACAGCTATGAATAGGTCACTGGCACAAGCAATAAAACCCTGCTTCACTTACCCCCCACTGTTCCAGTTACCCACAGTTGGCGTCCAATTTTGGGGTAACTGGAACACTGCAATTACTTTTTTTTATTTGGTAAAGACTTATGGTATTTGATCACAAATAGTTAAAAGGTTCCATATTAAAACTACTTTAAATTAAAGGTAATATTTTTCCAAATTATATTTACAATATCTTTGCTTTGAGCTCATTTAAGCTTAAGTGTTCCAGTTACCCCATTTTACCCTATAGCATCCAAAGCGTTAATAAGATGTTAATGTAACCTGAATTATACCTCAGAGTCTTATCTTTCTCCTGAAGTATAATTCAGATAACCTTATTAATGCTTTGGATGCTATAGACCTACTGTAAAATATAGCCGAAAATCTCGGGCCCTCCCCCTCCCCCCTCCCTCCGAGATTTTTCATTAATTTTTTTTTAAGGCATTCAGAATCTGTTATTGGTATGATATGACATTTGGGCATAAAGCTTTCAAATAAAAAAAAATATCGCCAAAACTTAACTTGCGCTTTAAGCGTTTTGAAATCACTGCTGCGTACAGAGTACAATATGATGATACAAAATATAGGCCTGCGTAAAACATAATGCTGTGCTCTCTCCCTCACATAAAAGAAATCATGCACCTACCACCGATAAAAACGGATTCAGGGTTCGGGGACAAAATATTTTCACGATGACATCTTACCACGCGCTATACCACAGGATGACCGCCTTTACGAGTTCAAACGATTGCTGCCTGTCTCCATAGCAACAAGACGCTTTATAAACCGCGAATGAGTTTCAAACACGGCGTACGCATACAGCCTAGACAGAGAAACCGCCAGTTACAAACAAATTTCAGAACCATGTAAAGATCCGTAATCATGAAAATAATGTTTTTGCTCCATTCATATTTCTCAGCTACAAAATCGAACAAAGCAAAATGTCTCCTGCTCGTCATTAATAAATGCATTAATTTCTTTGCAAGGCGCAAAAACGTATAATTACAAAGTCATATCAGACGATAAGCGTAATCTGCGGTATCATTTTTTTGGCAGTTTCCATGTTTGCCGAGAGGTTTAGCGGTCAAAGGTCATGACATATGACCTTTGTAGACGGTCGCATGCTAAGACGCCCGGATGCAAAAACTAAATACATATGTGGGTATTCCCCAAGCATGTTTAACGGAAATGTTCTTGATTTGTTAAAATGTAACAAGTTACCGTTATATCATAGATCCTTATCAACAAAACAAAGTTACTAATCTTAACGAATATTGACTAGATGGTGATATTTTATACGTGAATTTATGTCATAAAACGTAAATGTGTACATTACAATGAAAATCCAATAAAAGGCACACGTGAGATAGAATACTACATTAATATGTATTTATTAATGGAATTTAACTTAGATATGGTGTTTGATTCAAAATTTCAAAAGTAGGATGTTCCAAAGTCTCGCGGTCTGCATGTCACGGACCTTCGGTCAAATGGATGGCCGGAGCTGGATTTGTCCCATTCTTCTGCAGTTCTGATCGAGCGACCTTTGGCATGCAGAATACTTACATGTATTTTGAAGTGAAGATCGGCGTGAGTATTTATGTGCGCAGTACACAAATGTACCGTAGCGCTTACATAGAATTAAATATATATACATAACAAAATTACAGTGAACAGAGATAAGTTTTAAGATGATCTTTGAAAATATCAAGTGTTGGATGTTCTCTAATTGTGAGTGGGAGACATTGGATGATATAATTCTTCGACTGCATTTTCAGGGCAAAACTATTTCCCTTTTTTTATTTTTCCCTTATCCACTCATCCCTCCTTTTTAATTTCTCTTTCTTTCGTTTTTTTTCTCTTTCTCCCCCACTTTTTTTTTTCATTTTCCCCATTTTCTGTTGTGTACCGGCGTACCCCAAGTCAGGCAGCAAGTTCGGGTGTTATACCATCTTTTTTCTACACTGATTTCGCGTTTCACAATTTTGTGAGACGTATGTTTAATTATGTTTGAAGATTTTACGTAATCATGAATTGCTTATTTGTTATTTCCATCAATTTGGATGGAAGAAATAAATATATCATGCATCTAAATCTGAGTTCCACAATAACGTTGGGCCGTTATAAAATAATTAGGTTTAGAAATCAATGTAGACCAAAGATAACACTCAACACACGCCTCTATACCCAAACCGCAGTTTATACAGGAGCGGTGATAAATACTGTAATATGCCAAGTCCAGGTTTATTGATAGATAAAACAAAGCCTCTTGTTTGATTTAGCAATCAACGCAGAGAATGAACGTAATCAGGGTAACGCCCAATTGTAAATAGCTCTAAATCTGAAATTGTTTGTTTTAATGCCGCAGAGTGCCAACATGGCAATTGAACCTGACGTAACGTGTGAACTTGAAGTGGACTGGCAGAAATGGGGATCACGATTCATGCAGACCGGTGTAACAGCGGAACACGTCCGGCCAGTGTTAGGCGTCCGGGTTGTCCTAAATGCGTCCGCTATTTTCCATTTACTTTTAATTTTATCAATCCATGATCCTTTATCCACTTATCCTTCTGACAGAAGTTTTAACATTTTTTGCACTTTTTAACACATAAAATGATTGTGTAAAAGTCGCACAATGCTGTCAATTATAATGAACCATGCAAATCTGGTTTACAATCTATGTACTGCAAGTTGTGTAGGTTGGACTTCTATGTATCATTTACAAAAAAGGGCAATATATAATAACGGACATTTTTTGTAAATTAAAGAATATTGTGGAATTTCTACACAATTTTCCACAGAGATACATGTATAGAGTTACGTATATTTAAACAACAAACAGGTTTTAAATAACCTTAATACGTAAAATAATAGTAACTTTTTGTTTCAATGGTGTAAACATGATTATTTTTTATTCATATCGAACATTTGCAAACATTTAGCATATGTCGAATAATTGTAATCCCCGTTTTTATATGTATACATTTTGTGTTTTTGCTGATATTTGATAGTCACCTTATCTATCTAGTTTACATATAGGCCTATATCCAAGTCAATGTATATCGTAATGTATTCTGTAAACGTATGTATTGACAATGGTGTTAAGTGTCATGTTCATACTCTGGTGTATGGTGTATGGAGCAAATCGCACGTAACGGGCGAAAAAAGTGCATGACGTAGAGAAGGGGCAGACCCGGACGAGTTTCACTGTTACACAGGCACCACTTTGACGATGAATATCATGGGCATTCGATCGTAGGATTTTAGTTGTGCTTGTTCGACAATAATTCCGACGACTGGTGAGGACAATAGAATACTGTCAATGTTTTTTTTTTGTATTTTGTGCAATAAATCTGTTCAGTACATATGCAGCATTTCTATGAATACCAAAAACTAACGCAAGATTTTTGTTCCCGTACACAAGCCTGTAATCTTGTGTTCCAGTGTGTGATATAGTACAACGAAATTTTAATTTTATGATCTGTAAGACTCTTCACCTCATTCCCATGTAATGATTTTGAATTCGTTTTGTCGTTGGAAAAGTTTATTATTAGTATTCTGGGGACAAAACTGTACTGTTCGGATTAAGAAACCAGATTGTAAAATATTGTGAGGCATTAAAACTAAGGATACATATTCAAAAATGAGGTAGAACTTTAGAAGTTAACAGTATATGAAACAAAGCGACTTTTAGGAGAATTCTCTTTTTTTCTAAAAACCGCCCACTCGCTGCTCTTGCTCGTGTCTTTGGACACAGACATATGTAACACGGTAGAAAATACATTGTTTATAAGTTAACCTGGTTAAGTTATATTGTGGGTCAGTTCCGAAACTCGCAAATTTTGGGTGTAAGGATCAGGCGGATGTGACGTCACCTGATTTCGTGGACCCGTGACGTCGTTCAAATTCGTGGATGCTGTGACCTCATCTGAATCGCTCGGAGGTTGCTTGTCTTGAGACCCGGCGTCATCACTTTGATACGTCGCACAGAGGGGCAGAATGGCTCCAAAGTGCGACAAAATTCATATTCACTGATTTTCACGAAAAGTGTTGCTGAAATGAAGGGTTTTATGGTACTGAAACCCGTAGAATCCAAATGAAATATTTTCAAACACCTATGACGTCATCAAAATACCGATATCTGATTGGCTACCAAAATGCAATGAGGAATAGCATAATCTCATGTTCTCATGTTGCTTGAATGCTGGGTGTAGGGGTAATCCGACCCGTAGAATCCGATGAAAATACTTTCACACACCTGTGACGTCACTAAAATACCGGTTTCTGATTGGTTGTCCAAATACATGGGGATAACTTGTTCTCCTGTTTCCATGTTGCTTATATGATGGGTATAGAAGTAATTAGACTCAGAATCCAATGAAAATACTTTCAAAAGCATATGACGTCATTGACATACCAGGTTTCTGATTGGCTGCTCAAATCCAATGAGAAATAACATATTTTTCATGTTCTCGTGTTGCTGAAATAATGGGTCCTAAGAGTAATCAGACCAAAGTAATCAACACAAATATTTTCAATGACGTCATTTAAATACCAATTTCTGATTGCCTGACAAATTTTAATGATATTGATATCTGTTGGAGAGACCTGAAACACTGAGAAATATTTCATTATTGATGAAATGACAGCTTCCACTTTCAAAAATATTTTTGAAACATTTTGATCTAAAAAAAAAAAGCAAGGAAAAACAAAAGTGAATGCACCTTAATTAGTCAATCTCATTTTAACGACAACTATTTCAGCGAATGCGGACTGTACACTCCATTAAAACGTTAACATGTCTACAAATTTCAGGATTTTACCAAATAAGACCAGATTGTCACAAATCTGTAATAAGGAATAATAATGGAATAAGGGTATTCAGCAAATGAAACTAGCCCTATAAAACTTGTTTATTTCTTATCAGTGTTTGAAACCTTGCCGTGTCAGATTAATGTCAGGCACCCCACGCGTCGTAATTCATTAAGTGCGAATCGTTCAGCCGCATTTTCAACGCATTTTCTGGGTCATTGTAACAAGGAAAATCGAAAATTGAAGTGGTAATCCACGGAAAACTAAACATTTTTTGTCTGGGTTTATAAATTAACATGGATAGTTAGTCCATATTTCAGTGAAGTAGTCTATAATGTATTATAAAAATTGCGATTCGATCCATTTTTCAACCCTTTCATCCAGTAAAATAACATATCAGGTATATAATTTAAGAACAATTTCCAATATTAACTTAATAATTATATGATATATTACCAGGGTTAATGGCTGAAACCTTGCCATGTGAGATTGTCACGCGCCCCCACGCGCCGAATCGTATTAAGTGCGAATCGTTCAGCCGCACATAGGAAAATAGATGCATTTTTTTCGGTAAATGTAACAAGGAAAATCGGCTCTAGCGTAACTTACGGGAAGAGACGGGCGGCAAATCTGGTATCAACTTAAAGCTTAGGCATAAGAGAAAAGGATGATGATAAAATTGAAGTGGAAATCCACGGAAGTCTAAACATTTTTTCTGGATTTATAAAAAAATAATTAGCCTATTTTTCAGTGAATTAGCCTATGATTTATTATGAAAATTGCAATTTGATCCATTTTAACCCAATCAAGCGGTAGAATAACATATCAGGAATATTTGGAAGCAATTTCATATCAATAATTAAATAACTTCATGTTAAATTGAAAGATTTATAAAATAAGTTGATTTTCGCTAAAACTGTAAATATGTCTCATTTTGCAGGTGTAAGGGGTAAATTTACCCCCTTATTGTGCATTTCGGAAATAAATATTTTACTGGGGTATTCTTCAATGTATTATCTTCCAACAGGGCAAGAAAAAAATAAAAATAATTTCATCACCAAAAATGACTTTTGGCGCACTTTGGTTCCTCACTGGCCCACTGTGCGTCGTGGTTAAAACGAGCACACCTTCTTGTCTTTTCAGATTCTGTTGATCTCGAGCGCGTGTCATCGTCACCCATCTATATTTTCTTGTAGCCCCGATTACATCTAAGTAGTATGTCGTTTCAGCGTATAGTGGTTATAAACGTGAGTTACACATAGATACTAAACTCGCTATGTGCCAGCAAACTAAAAATAAATGACGATCAAACGACGCGATTTTTTTAGGGATCTATACCCCTTCCCCAGAAAAATGGTTATGACGCAATTTTGTTTTCCACGTCACCATTTCCCCCTTCCCAGTTTCTGATCATCACACCGCCCTTTTCCTCGTCACTTCCCCACCCTAACTCCATCACCACCACCACTATTTGGCACCCTATATACCGAACGTTTGTTAGAATCATGAATCAGGTAATTTCAGGCTGAGAGCAAGTTGCTTTGAATAGAAGTAGAAAATTCAGAACTGATCGGTGAAAGTTTAAAAGAAATCGGACAAATAGGAATGAGGATATGAATGATTGAAAGTTCCAAAAATACTTGGCAACATCTAATCGTGGCAGTTATTGTGAGCAAACTTCCATTGTTTTGTACGTGAAATATCATTAAATTTTCTGAAATTATACATACAGTGTACTTCATACCGGAAAACTTGTAAAACATTAGTATGAACATACGTTGTGTGCAGAGATTTGAGAAATTATTTTGAGAAAAGTTTAATTTAGTGAAATTTTGTGTATAAAACAAATTGAGGGTTGCTCGCACGGAACACAGTGTTGCCAATTTGTGATGACCGCAATAATTTTTAACATTCATAACTTTATTAATATTTCTCCGATTTTCCTCAAATATTCACAAATGTGTTGACCGATTATTCTTCTATTAAAGACAAATTGCTATCAGCCTGGAAGTAAGAATCCAGTATTACGTGTCCTATAAGGTGGTGGCGTCTTGTGACGACAAATTGATTTGCATCATACGAAAATAATCGGCCGGAAGAGGATCTTAAACACGATATTTGTTAAAACAAGACTTTGATTTGCAATAAAAAAAATCACGGTGTATAGTTATCTCCCCAAATCCGCATGTCAGCCATAATGTATCATAATTATATATTACTCATATTCAAGCAATGTGCATACAGATTTTGCCGATCACCACTTATGACAAATAACAAAGTTATCTACTCAATATATGTGTTGATGTAATGTAAACACGCTTTGATACTTTATTTCACTACTAGTATTGAAATCAAATAGAATTTCGAAAGTAGAAGTTTTCTGTTGCATGCGTGTAAATTAAAGTGTTAGAGTATCAAAACGTTATGGTAAATCTTGTTAAATGACACATACGTTAATTGATCCCTATGTCAATTAAAATTTCTGGCTTAAAAACACGGTATAATGTAAATATTTGTGAATCAAACAACCCTTTTGGGGGGGAGTAAACGTTTTTCTTACTTTTTCAAATTCAAATCAAATGTCTCATAAATCCATTAAAACACTTAAAATGATCAAAGTATGCACTCGGATATTTTTTTTTTATCAAGAGGTCATCGGGAAGCACAAGTCAACTGGTTTTAAAGTTTGCTGTATAAGAACAGATTCTGGCGAAAATGTCAAAATTTATTTCATCAATCAAATCATTAATTAAGTATTCAGAGGGAACAGTCCACCCCCCCCCCCCATATTTTTTACAGTAGTGAAAATCATGGAATTTTGAGCAGTTTTTCGAAAATTTCGACCCCCCCCCCAAAAAAAAAAAATAATAATAATAAAAATAAATAAATAAATAAATAAATAAAATAAAAAAAAAATGTTCTTTGGCTATGAAGGGATACGTTTCGGTCGTTGGCAATAACTTGGTCCGTGAAATTGCTGGGATGTAAGGAGCCTCCCTCCCCACCCCCCCCCCCCCCCGTGCGAATTGTCGGCGAGAAATGTAGGGAGAGATTTGGCAATGAAAACTCTCAAAAACAATTTTCGACGAGCCCCCCCCCCTCACTGAGGGAGTTGTTGGGAGAAATGTCGGGATAATTTTTTTTCAGACGAATTTTGCCACCACCCCCCCCAAGATTTCACCCTGGAGCTGCCCCCTGCTTTCATTCTATGTGACATATAGGATACGGATACAACGCCCGCTTCCAGTCAATCTAGAGCACGGTTTTGTCATCTGTTTTGTTCCAGGCAGGTTGGTCCATGCACCTTCAAACTTTGCTGACATGCCAGTACAAAGCAGTAAATCATTCAAAACACAAATATGTCAAATTGTCAAATTCTAAACCACTGCACGTCTCCGCGTATCGTTACCATGGCGACGGTGAACTACTTTTGAAACTTATTCCGTCATTCCAGCATTCAGGTACTAGTATTCCCCAGTTAAACGGTGGCAATGTGGTGTTTGTTATTTCATCAATTGCGGAACATGATGGAATGCGCTCGACGTTTTATTATGCTCATGATACACGTCATTCATTCTTGTATTTCTGTTTCTGTCTTTTTTCTCTCTCTCTTTCTCCTTCAACCTGATAAATCAACAGGTGAAATATAAAACTGACGTAATGCATCACATTTACCCACTTCAAAAAGGAGCGCCGTTGCTGGATAAGAAAGGCCGTGGATTCTCTTGCAACCATATACATGATATAGGCGTACCCAGGGGGTGTTTTGGGCGTTGGACCTTCAACTACCCCCCCCCCCCTTCTTTTTTTTTCTTTTTGCTGTAAATGGGCATGATTTGGCCGCGGATAAACACCCCTTTTGAAAAATCTTCTTCTTCTTCTGTTACTGTCCACCGTGAGCATGTTCCCACAGAAATCAACAAATACGACATAATTGGAAACGATAATACTCTAGTTTTGTAAATATATGAACTTCGTACACAATAATATCAATTCATTTTTAAATCCTCATAAAATATCCACTCATTACAAAATCAACATACACGACACCATAACAACACCACAAACATTATCGTTACAACACTGTTGAGCAATAACAATTTTGTCTATGCTGTGTCATCAGAAAAACAAACACATTATTTTCTTCATACCCTCATAATGATCATTTCTCGTATTGACGTCAGAACCGTAGTCTGATAACGACATCGACGGAGAACTTCGGAGTAGTACGGCTCTGGAGAACTTTGCAAGACAGCGCCACTTACGACGGTGTACCGTAGCATGTTTTCTGGTCGATAGCACCAAAAAAGGGTGTACATGAACTACTGTAATATGGGTTTGACGAAAGGAATGTTTTAGTATTGTGTAAAACTCAAACATTTAATCACAGATAATATAAAAGTAAAAAGTAAAATTAACATCTTTAAAGAGTGACTAATTATATCTTTAAATAGCTACTTCAACCAGTTTGAATAATATCCATTTTGATGTAATTTCTACGGAAGAAGAGTATGAACTGGCATAGTATGTAGAGTTTTATTTTGCAACACACTACAAGTACTGTCATGATCAACAAAAATCTTGTAAGATAGAAATCTATGACAATCTAAGACTACATGTATTTGTATGTGGTTGATTTGTGAAGATGATATTCAAATTTCTCATGTTTATGTTGATAAATCTATCTTCAATGTATGTCAATAAAATCATAGCATGGACATAGTTCATGTATCAAAATACTGACGATCTGTGGAAATTTATTTCATGTACACAGAGATGTGTGGTACAAAAGACAACAAGAAATATCACTTACAAAACAAGAAACTATGTTTTATTCAATAAATTCTTCATTACTCAGAATGGTATCACTCTTTCATTAACGACATTCTATATTCTTCCAGACTTGGATAATATGTCCTATTCAGTAGACGTTACAATACACAGAAATTTACATGATGATTTAGGTTGGTTTAATTAAGAGATTTGAATCCTTGATTTCAACTAAAAATAAAGAAATATGCCTACATTGGAAATTGGTCATGTTACATAAAATGGTGGGAAAAATATCACCTCAAAATATCCAGATTTGATTTTGTTTTCCATATCTTGGATTTAAAAATGAAACATCAATGGTTTACGTTTTAAAAAAAATGGATTGATTCAAATTCTACAAAATCAGTAAATTGTTTCCAATTTTATTGGGAAATATTTGGCAATTATTTCCAAAATTAAATAGCACTAAAGTTTTATAAAATGATTTTTTTATTACATTTTAAAAATCAACTCATCAAGCATGACAAATACAAATAAAGTTAAAAAGCCAGAATTAGTTTAACAATGGTGGAACAACAAAGTTTCACACTAGTTTCGATGCATCAAAATTTCATCATAACCAAACAGTTAAAGGCATCGTATAACACGGTTTCCGGTTTTAAAAATCTGAGCTACATGATTCCCCATACTACCGGTGTCTCTGATAAGGTTTAGAAATGAAGTCCTGAAAAAAATTGCAGCTTAAAACGATCATTAAGTGATTCTAAAAAGTGAAAATCATTGAGCGACCATTCCCCGTTTTCCTCCATAGACTGCCGTGTAACATAATTTTCTATCAGCTGAGATTTAATTCATGTGCCAATTTTGATCTGCATATATTTTACGAGTGACCGCATAACTCTCTAAAGTTTTGTGTTCTAGGGTGTTTATTTGTCCAGCCAAACACTACCAGATATGTCAGATAGCAAATTTTGACAATTTTTTAAATAAGGCTTCCACAAAGTTAAAGAGTGTCTTTGAAGTATGTAAAGATATACAGATAATAATTTTAGACCTGAAATTTTTACTTCGTTGTAGAAGGAATTTCGTTATAATCGTGTTCGTTATAACAGAAGTGCACTGCTTACAAAATGATTGCTTTGTCATATGTTTTGCACATGTCACAGAAGAACACATAATTTGCATTTCAGAAAACGGAAAACTGGGGTCTTTAACCTAGGGGATATTTCAGGGGCGTTGATCCCCCGAGGTCGATCCTTTTTTCGGATGGGGGGGGGGGCAAATGTGAAAAAAAATGTCACAAAAAAAATTGGCGCACGCCGCGCGCCAAATTGTAATAAAGAAATTGAAAATAGTGTTTGTTTAACTCTTTACACGCGGTATTCGCATCCATGCACTACCTGCAGCGTGCGGGATTCGCATTTCACGCTCAAACGTAGAAACGATTGTATTCACCCGAAGTACACTGATTTCCCGATACTAGCAGTAATCTCTTTGTATTGTTTACATTCCTCAAGTACGGGGTATTATGTTAGGTTCTTAAGGAACCAGAAAAATCGATAAATACAATGGAATGTTCGTGATACAATGGGACAAAGGATTAAATACAAGTTAACTTTTAAAAGAACTGGAAAGTCAATTGAAATAACACGCCGCTATTCACCGATAATCTCTTCATTCACTTCTCATTTGGTGACTCATCTCTTTCATTAACTTGAACAAGTCGGTTTTTTATTTATAACTGTGGTTTACCCTCTTGTATTATTTGAATGGAGTTGTATATTTTCAAGCAGGAAACTTAGAATTACATGTATGTTGGTCACAATTAGCCATTACTTTTACAAACCTCAGATGTATATTTCATACACCTTTATGCATTAAGAAGGTCTGTAAAATGTACTTCACTTTGCTGTAGGACCATTTTCTTAAAAACGTTGTCCGTGCAAAGTTATTGCTAGTTGAAGTCAGTAGTTATTAATTCCCCGATACTGAGCGCTCTTTGAAATAAACTCCGACGCACGGGATTCAGGTCCCGCGCGCACAAAGAGTTAATAAATATCTTATGGTAAATTTAATGATTTTGTAGTGCTTTCCAGTGGTTTTTTAATCATATGATTTTTTTTCAAGTTGTCAAAATTATTGGGGGGGGGTGCAAATCAATATGTTTGCCCCCCGCCCACCCCACCCTAGCCCCAAATATTTCCAATTGGGGTGGCGACCTGCCTCCTTGCCACCCTAGGATTGACGCCCCGGGTTAGTTAATGTTATAGCACCAGTTTAATTTCTATGTAACACTTTGCAACTAAAATCATATTAATGTAAACATATGTTTCATCATAAATTTATCCTTCAATTTCATCAAGTTTTCTCTTTTTGCTTTTCTTCTTTTTCCTCTTTTCATCTTGCCCATTAAGCACATTACATTCACTAACATCCATAGTCCTAGATGATGTCACATCCTCTCCTGTCAATGCAAGGTCCTCTATTTTAAGAGTTCGCTCAAATACAGCTACAAAAAACCCATTGGTCAAATCCGTGTTCGGCGAAGCCCGCAAGCACAACGGTCCAATGTCGTCTTCATTGTCTTCCCCATCCTGTTCCATCAATAAACCTCTATGATCCCAGATCCCCTGCAGCACAGGCACCAGTCTGAACCCACTGTTTTGCTTCAGGGCAGCACGAACCACATCCTCATTCTCCTCGCAGTGTACTGAGCAAGTGGAATACACCACTCTCTTCACAGCCGGAAAAGAGAGTGCATGATTCAAGATGTGCAACTGCAGCTGCTGTAGCGACCTCAACCTTGCGGGATCTCCAGACATGGATTCGTCGACTAGATAATCCTTCCTATCGACTATCCCCGATCCGCTGCATGACGGGTCGACGATGATGTACTCCGCCTGACTGTAGGGGGCGTTGTTGGGGTCACAGGTCAAGAAGTCCTGGTGGATGGTTTCCGCAATCATTGCACCTGCTCTAGTCAGCAACATCTGCATCACAGCGATTCTCTTGGCATCCAAGTCAAATGAATAAATTTTCCTGAAATAAAGTTGTATGGAAAAACTTTATATTTCGTAGGAAATACAAGATTTGTGTTTTGTTTTATTCTGGTAGCAACATTTTTTTCTGTATCAAAAAAATGACACAATCAGTTTACTTCAATCCTAAATAACATTTCAATTTAAAAATATGAACACAACTTTTTTTTCTTTCATTCCAGTATACATTCTCTACAGAGTCACAGACAGATTTTTTTTTAAATGAAATTCAAAACGATCATTAAGGCACAAGTATAGTGTTGGAAAATGATTTTAAAAAATTAATTCTTTGCAATTATGCTTTTAGATAGACCTATATTATCTATAAACGCCCTGAAATTGATCGCTCTGAAACGCTAACAGTTTTAAGAAATTACTAAAAATGCATTTCCCATTGGTAATGAACATACTGCTACATGTTCTCCTATTATTTTGACATCACAATTTGTCGGTTAAAGAGAATACACAGTACTGATTGAGTACTTGCACAACAACATAATGCTTTCAAACCTTCTGTGAACAGATGGTATTCTTAAAATGTCACTGTCACTATAGTACAGGAGAGAGTAGTTGAAAACAACAAAACACTTTGTTTTTTACAAATCTGCTACACAAATCCCCACTGCTGACAGAGTACTAACACAGAAATCAATATGTGGGACTATGATCATTGTTGACATACACACTTTAGCATTGGAAGGCAAAACCAATGGAAAACTTCACGTATTCAAACTGCCAATCCCTCAACTTTTTATTGCATATGAAGTTAATTAGTCCCTCATTATAATGCAAATGTAATATACTCCCACCTCAAAACCAGTGAAATGTGAAATTTTGATGAAAGATTTTCCATCATCACACAGTACTGTGTATTCTCTATAGAGCGCAAGTTTAGTTTTGGCGAGTTTTTTCTATTTAAAAGCTCTACGCCCAATGGTCATATTACACCAATAACAGTTTTTTTTGTGTTTGTGTTTGGTCATTCAAACACGACCATGTGGGTGAAATATCAAAGTTTGACAATTTTAAATGGGACTTCCACAATGTAGTGTCTCAAATACAAGTTTCACTCACCCCTGATTGCCCATCAAGCTAGCCACATGGCTAGTCTTGTTGCCAGGAGCAGCACAGGTGTCGATGACATGTGACCCAGGGGTGGCAGATAGAGCATGAGCGGGTACACAGCTAGCCTGGGGCAAAGAGAAAATGACAGATTTAATTGATCAAAATATACCAAGTGCTTTGAGAAAAAAACAAAACAAAATAAAAACAGAATAAATTCTGATAAAAATATGACAAATATTCGAGAGGCTAATGGGCATGAAATTAAAAAAAATGTGTGTGCATTCAGAATTACAATATCAAATAATTACAAAATACTAGATATATGATCATATGTGCAAACACTCCCTATAACTTTCAGATAATTTTCATCTTTTAAAAAAGTGTCTATCATAATATTATTCATCAAATCTAGTCGTTTTCTGTTCAGTATCTGTTAGTACTTTGGTCAATTACATCAACTTTGAACATGGCTATGGTTTGTCTGTTTCACAACAACTTAAACACAATGACATTAACCCTATATTAACTGGGGGGGTCAATTTGACCCCCCCCCCTCGACGAATTTCGTGACCATGCCGCCGCGCAAAATTTTTTGATCGCGTCACTCACTGACTTTTTACTTTCAAGTCTTGCGCATCTTTTGAGACCATTTTCGCGAAATTAAGACGTACCGTTACGACGCTGCGCAACTTTTTATACATGCATGTCAACCCCAAAATCGCGCAAAAACGTTATTTCGTGTACAAAATCAATGGAAATTGTGTTTTCAGCCAAAAATCATAAATGTATGATTATTGTTGCTTTTACTGGTTGAAATGAATTAATTTTATGCTGTTTATGATTGCAAAAGTGTCCTTAACAAATTTCATTGAAAAAACAATAGAAAACAAAAGGTCGAAAAACAAGGAAATACATAAGAAATTCACAAAACAATAAAATACATAAGAAACTAATTCCAATTCGGCAAATTTTTTTGTAGATAATTGTGAGAAATGTCAAAATGAATATTTTCACCAAAAATTAGTATTCTACTCGCTATTGTAAGTGAGTTATAGGCGAAAGCATAATTTCATGCACTTATTTGCATAATTACTTACTTAAAAAATATAAAAAATTATTTTTTTGAAAATTTTACTATACAGTCATGTAGTTCACATCCGGCTCTATGCGCATGCCAAGTTTTGCGGCGATCGCGCGATCGGCGGCCGAGATCTGAAGGGGGGGTCAAATTGACCCCCCCCCCCCAGTAAAAACCTGGTCTGAAATAGCCCAGTTAAAAAAGGGTTAATTCATATTGTACACCTCCAACTAAAATACCTTCAAATTTGGATATACAGGTAAATTGTTAGACAAATAGTTGAAAATATTAATTTATCTCGAAGGCATTTCACTTACTTTATCCATGAGGATAATATCTCCTTGTTGGAAGAGGGGATGGCTGTGGAAGTCAGTTCCTGCCGCAAACAGAAAGACATCATCCAGATGGATATCGGCAGCAAAGTCATACTTGCCCAGGGTTTTAGCAATGTCCACACCTAATGCACTATTTTGGTGGTGAAGTAGGGGGAGACGCAAGTGAAAGAGAAGAAAAACCAATTAGTTATTAACCCATTGTGTGCCGACAGCCCACTGGCTCGCCCACTGGTAGCCTCAATGGGGTACTGACGGTGCACTGGTTCGCCGAGAAAACAATCAATTTCATAATTTTTAATTCCAAAGATAAATGTCAATGAAATGACTATCAATGATAATTTTCATAAAATGAAGACACATTGAAACAACCGAGTTACATGTACATGCACAAAAATATCCACTTTTACAGTAACACTTAACCCTTTGGCTACGGGAACCAGATGTGCCCTGTGTTAACTCTACGGGATTTTCAGAATCTCGGAGGCAACGGGTTAAATTGTCAAGCTGTTCTTGAACAATACCACATTTTGAAACTTTTGGAGTGCACTGTCAACTTCAAACATTTATAACTTTTTAAGGTGCATGTTGTAGGAGAGTGTTGTGTACAAAAAAAATAGATTTAAGTGTACCCTTCCTACCATTGTAATTTTTGTATTAATAATGTAATTTCTGTAGTTCGAATGAATTTTGTGAAGTAATATATTTTGAAACAACAGATATTGACACATACATAGAAAAAGTGCATGTTTTCTTTTATTTCACACAAAAAACTGTGAGAAAATTAAATTTGAGGGAAATATGTACAATGTAAACCTATAGTTATATTAGTGATTTATTAAGGAGTGTCTCTCTGCTGTATAAAAATGACATTATAAATTATATTACTGTTATAATTTTTTTTATATTATTGCCTCATATTCAAGGAGTACAATTTGCGGCATTAAATGGTGCAAGTGACACATTAAAGATTGATTCCAGGATTTGCAAGTCCGTCACTTCCCTTCATTATCAATACCAAACGGTAGTTTAGCACTTACAAATGTGTGTTGAAAGTTTGAGATCCATATGTCATGAATTTGTTGTTTCATGAGAAAAACTAATAACGATATGCTACCAGAATTTTGTTCTTTCCGAGAGTTTAAATTTTGCTCAAATTGCAATTCACGGTTATATGTCCCTTCTCATGACCACCGGAGCACACTGATTGGTTAAATGGCTAATAACTCCACGCGACATTCGGCAAATGGCTGATCAGACAATTTTGGAACTAACGGAACGGCCCATGCATGTTAATGTCACTGTGTAGATTTTGAAGTTTAAATGTCCAGATGTTTACCAAAACTACGTATTCTACCTAAAGTTTTTATGACAGGTGTTTATTTATACTAATTTTCACATTGTGAATTATTTGAGCTGAGTTCATTCATTTTTTACGTTTTCTGGCGTGCAAATCCCGAACTCTGTCTTTAAATAGTTAAACTTGACATGACCCACCTGATGACCTCTGCACTTTGACCCTCTCTTTCTGCTGTAGCCTCCTCCCTAGTCATCACACACCTGTAGCCTTGACTGATGAAGTAGGATGCCACTTCATCATTGGTAGTCTTGATCAAGTTGACTCGAACATACCTGGGAATTGCAACTACAAAACAAAAATGCAGATAAACCTTGTATCAATATTAAAATAAATCTCACTTGTCACATCGTAATAAAAATATTTGCTTTTCCATATATCATGAAGTTTCATGCATCCACATACATACATGTACTTATGTTTTGTAGTTACAGCTTGTCTCGGACTCAACAAAATTACCCCACATTGAAGTTTGGTACTCTGAATCAAAACCCTCCAAGGATTAAAATGATCCTTACTGATGCTACTGATATCTAACAGCTTTCCCAGCATTTCATGGAGACATAATTCCTTGACTGTTTTTTTTATTGGTTTTTCCATAATGTCAGTTAAATATTTCAGGAGTGCCTATTTCTTCTTGCTTCATGTCCATACTATGGATCACTGGATGAACAAATTTCTTGATTTTTCCCTGATCTGAGGGACTTCTGTCAAATCCCGACTTTTCCCCCCGACTGGAAAAGAGAAAATTGTTTGAATATTTGGATTTAGTGTCATGAAAGTCTGAAACTGATTTAGGACAAGCTTTACAAATGCAGCAAACATACTTTCATCTTTCACTTCATCAGGGAGAAGATCATTGCTACTGGTAACGCCTTTCTCAGTCTTCAATTTCTCCAGTTCCGCTCGTAGTTCCTTCTTCTGTTTCACCACAACTTTCCGGTATTTTCCTGGACACAAACCAGTCAGTTTCTTTCCGAACAAGAACTCGTACAGTAGCACCTGCAATCCCCAAAACATAATGATGGTAAAATCATCCCATGAAGTCATTTTTCATAACTGATTCATTACAAATGATATGAAAGGCCTAAACTGTGCAAGTATTTTAGTATGTATATGATCCATCACATCAAAATCCTTACCAAGTTGTAAACTTTGAAATGTGAACAAGATGATTTTAGGGCAAAGCATTAAAACCTGGCCACATACACCTGAGATATCAAAATCCTTATCAATTTGTACACACTGAAATTATGAAAAAGATGATTTTAAAGCCAAGCACTATCTTCCCCAGGGCTCGACACTGGCATAGGTCCGACGGTCCGAGACCTGTAAAAATCACTGTCGGGCCAGTATAATTTCAGAAATGGCCAATTTTACTTGTCCGAACGGGCCAGTAAAAAAAAATCTGTCCAATATAATGATATATCGGAGAAAAAGAGTGTCACAAGGAGCTATTGTTTAGCTCCGTATTACGCCAGAAATTATTGTTTGGAGTTTATTTTTGACCCACGGAAATTAATTGCGCTAATATTTAGTTCCGTATTACCCTAAAAATAATTGTTCAGAGTTTGTTTTTTACTGTCGGACATGAATTTCGCTACTATTTTTAACATCATACTGAGCTAAATGCTACTCGACGATTCTTTTTAGCATAATACGGAACTAGATATGAGCGACATTCATGTCCGACGGTAAAAAAACCGAAGTCCCAAAAATTATTTTTAGCATAACACGGACCTAAATCTTAGCGATATTCATGTCTGGCTGGATTAAAAAATGAACTCCCGGCAATTCTTTTTAGCATAATACGGAACTAAATATCAGCGGCATTTATTGTTGTTAGCATCATGGGAGCTGGCAAATACGGCATGCTTTATTGCCGGGGGGGGGGGGGGGGTAGGAGGGGGGGGTAAGGAGGGGGACAGTCAGTAAGTAAAGGCAGGGGATCTCTTTTGCATGCCTAAAAATTAACATTGTGTAAATACAATGGCATTTAGAAGAAAATGCCATCTGGGAACCTTTGGCAAATATAGGAGCTAGAAACTCATTTTTAGTGGAATCATAGTGACCGTTAGACTCAGATTTGATATTTTTTTCTCGCGAGAAAAAAATTCCTACCATAGAACGTACACAAAATGGCTATTGTTTTTCTTTTGCATTTTTCAAATTCTAGGCAATCACTGACCCCCAGATTTCACAGACATGCCCTTCATCAATAGCCTAAGGGCATGGGCTATCTTTTCGTGGTCTGCAGGGTTGTTTGCAAATGAGATCCACTGCCTTTAAATAGAGTTTTAATGTGTTCTTTATTTATATTTGGGCCAGTGAAATTTAGGTTCGGGTCAGTAAAATAATGAAAAACTGGACTTCTACTATTCCGACAGGAACAGGTCGGACCAGTAGAAAAAAAAAGTTAGTGTGGAGCCCTGTCTTCCCACATACACAGTTGATCAAAACCCATATCAAGTTGTACACTACGAAACTGTGAAAACAACAATTTTAGGGTAAAGCATTAAAATCTGGCCACATACACCTGAGATGTAAATGTACTACTAGAGAGACTTATTTAGTTACCTCTAAATAAAAATTGCATCTTTGCTGTTTGTAATGACAGGTCTACTCTTGCAGACTTTACAAGATTACTACACATTTCTAGACTTCTTTTGTCCAAGTAAATTATCCTTAACTTGTCAGTAATTCAGTCCACTCAATGATCTGCAAACTCCTCTAAATCTCACCTGGGCAAGAGCTTTATCCATCCATGATACCTTCTTGAGAAATTCAGTGGTTTCAATGATGTGTTCTAAAATGCTGGAATACTTCAGTGTTTGACATATCAGGGCGTACAGCTGGCGGACATTCTGTAGAAATAGTTAATAATTTAACTCTGTGGTAATTTGAATTTTAAAACGATTATAAATAAATGGCACGTAGCACAATATTGATTGACATCACATAATTTACAAATTTTGTATTGTAAATTTCACATACATCTACATACAATCATACTAATTTTCATCATCAGTCATCATCATCATCATAATCATCACCATCATTACATCAACATTACCATGATCATTACCAATCATGATCAGACATTACCATCATCTACTGTAGCCAACATGGGCGACAACTCTATACTTTTGTGTACAAAGTAATTGAGTGGTTGTTTGTCATGCAGTCGTGGCACAAGAATGTGCTCTGAAATTCACCTTTCTAAACAAAATTATACTGAAATATTGCTCCAAATGGATAATTTACCAATGACCTCAATACTTGAAAATGAAGGACTCATCGCTTCAATTTCATTTTTTAATTTTACAAAATTTCTGCCCAGTGTCCTGAACAAAATTGTGTCCATTTTTGGCGGGACTGAATAATTCAATCCACACAGTGTAAACTTTATTTGTTTTTTCCAGTAGAGGGCGTATGTGGTCCGTATAGCTCCGCTTAGGACCACATTAGTAGGTGTGGTCTAGTCCAGACTACAGTTAGGCATACCAAATGTCCTGCTCGGGCGCGCAGTCAACTGTGATGTGTTTATTTGTACACATACCTTGTAAACTCGGAAGTGCTGCATAATACCCCAAGGACAGTACAAATGATAAAAATAATTAAAAATATCAACTTACCGATATTTTCCCAAATAAGGATGAAAATACAAACTCACAATTCTTACGTTACAATCTTCGCACTGTTATTCTTGTTTTGGTTGCTTACCCGATGCCGCAGATTGATTGATTGATTGATTGATTGATTGATTGATTGATTGATTGATTGATTGATTGATTGATTGATTTATTCATTTATTTATTTCATTGCAACTTGAAAAGTTGGATTTCACACACAAATATACAAATATTAGCATACATTGAAATTACAACAATAATCATCAAAGAACTACGTAACTTACGAGTAAATCAATGAATATACAGTACATAAAAATATCAACAATAAGTCTATTAAGAGACAATGTGACAATATGCATGGGAAACACACACCCACAACGATAAACTTATTTGTGAAGAATAGGAGAACTAAGAAGATAGAAAGAGAGGACTCTGACTGAGGAGGAAGCTGAAGGTTGAAGAGAGAGTTGACATACATGGGGATAGCTCCATACTTTTGTGTACAAAGTAATGGATGGCCTAGCTTATGCAGGTTTGGCACAGAAAATTGCTCTGAAATTCAGCCTTTTACAATACTCTACTGAAATATTGTTTTGATATGGCTAGTCTATAATCTGTTAAACATTATATGTTATGAAAATTAAGGACTCAACATTTCAGAAGTCTGTTTTAATTTTTCTAAACATGTGGGTCCAGCATCTAAATTTTGCAAATACAATTTTATAAAGTTGCTCTTGCATTCAATTCACACAGTGCAAACTTTGTTCGTCTTTTCCAGTAGAGGGCGTATGTGGTCCATATAGCTCTGCTTAGGACCACATACACAGTAGGTGTGGAGAGTTGAAGAGATTAGAGTATCATCATCACAATCAGACATTATTGTTATCATCATCACGACCATCATAATCATCTTCATTATCATCACTAGCAGATATAAAAATCTAACACTAACAGTGTATGACATGTAACGGAGTCA
>JZLH01S0013793.1:1719-40498 GCA_001188425.1 Eucidaris tribuloides
AATTCAAACCTTACATGACAGAACTGCAGTTGAAACTACAGAATGTGAGTACAAATAATGAATGTAATTTGGAGGAAGAAGGTGGGGACCAGATGGAAAGGGGGAGGATGTTGTCTTACCCTTCCTGATGTAATGCCTCTTTCACATATCTCATACTACACATATACAACAGTCTATGCAGAAAGTTGGGTCTATTTTCCTTTTGCATAGTCTTTGGTTATAGGTAATACATCTGAAAGGTAGTAGTTCTCATTTGCAAGACAGGTCAATCAGCATGAACTCTTTTCAAACTCAACATAAAGTTAGAATATAGTTACAGTAACATGTGAGAGATATAATACCAATCGGCCATTTATCCTTTAAAAAAAGAACAAATAAAAATGTAACCTCATGTTACCTCTCGGTCACACCTTATTGAATTAAATCGCATCTCTGTAGGGATGATACTTTTAGAAAATTATAATTTTAGAAGCTGTAATTTCTTTCATAGATGGCATACCCCACAAAAGGCGATGGGTGAGGTACCATATATGCTGAATATTTTGCGGTGGTTTTATTTTCGCGAATTCCATGACTTAACGTTAGCACATGAAAATTTCAGTGCCTTATATTTCTGTAGAAAGTGAATGCAAATAACAATGAAATCGCGAAAATAAACTCTCTCGAATTCCCCGTCTTGAAGCAAAATCACAAAAATATATGGCGTATACAGTATGCTTCTATTATAACTTGTCTGTTAAACTCACATATATCTTCCTGTTCGGAAAGCTGTGGGCTTACAAACGAGAGGGGTACTACCTTTAAGGGTGCTTTATCCTTGCAGTCAGTTATGGAGCAGGTGTTCCAACATCAGGCTTCCAGCAGTCACCACAGTTGAGATGGGAGAAGTAGTTTGGTATTTACCCAGTCAAGGTCATTTGGCTCTAGTAAGCACAGGAGCAAATACCACACTGACATGCACGCTGTTGTTTCCATCTGTCAAGACCCCCCAAAATCTAATGCATTAAAGGGCATTGGCGTGATTGGAAGAAATAAAAAAATGCCTCTAGAACCAAATAGGTTGAAACATATACCAATGTATGCACCAGCTGGAGTGGTGATTGGGAGAAATAAAAATACCTCGAGAACCAAATAGGTTGAAACATGTACAAATGTATACACCAGCTGGAGTGGTGATTGGAAGAAATAAAAACTGCCTCAAGAACCAAATAGGTTGAAACATATACCAATGTATGCACCAGCTAGAGTGGTGATTTGGGGGGGGGAGTGAGGAGTTGTATACACATTCTTGTTAAATTTATCTTCCAAGAAATGTAAAGCTTTTTGGGGGTGTATTTTGGGATTATATCGGCGAGTTTACTCTATTTCTCTCAAATTACTGGACTTGGAATTTCTTTCAAATTTAACTGCAATGCCATCATTATAACCAGTGTTGAAATTACTTTTTATTTTTAGGGAGCCATTTTGAAAAAATCACCAGAGCCATTTTCCATTTTACCAGAGCCATTTTCAGTTTTCCTGAGCCATTCTTTTTTTTTTCAGGATTCAGGTAATAATCATCATGGTTTTTATCGCAGTGTACCTTGCTTGTTTAATAAATTCATGTATCCTTGTATCATGTACTAACTATAATCAGGGGTGTGGGAATAAGATTGGAAAAAGAAATCTGAAAAAATATGAAGTAAAAAGTGTGCGTGTAGTGCAAAGTTCCAATAGGCCGGGGTCCAGGGCCCGCCTAGGGCCCTGGAAGCTATAGGGTTCTAGATGCTCTCTGTCGCAATCTTGGATAATTTTGGTAACCATTTCTTTCAATTTAAAATGGTTGGATTAGGGGATATTTATATATATACATGTATATTATAACCAAAAAATGTTGGAAAATGAAAAATGAAAACAAACGTAGTTTCAATATCTACTTCATTCCCCCAAAATTTGCTTAAAATATTACTTGTATCTTTTTCAAAATAATTCAGATGATTTTCTGACCAGAAACACTCCTTCCAAAACTTGACAAAGTACTTCAATAAATGGAATATTCAGTAAACAGGCAAGTTTAACCAGACCGCTAGACAAGGCAGTGAAGAGGATACCATGTCTGGCAATTCTCTGACCCGACAGCTGAGGGGAGATTTCACTCCAATGACTGTAGGCAGCTTCCAATCCAGTTGCTCCCAGTTCGTCACTTTTTGACTCAATACCTCCGAAAAATTGGGTTAGAATTTCAGAAACATAATTTCTTACACTCCTGTGGCACTTTTGTGGTTGAATTTATGACATTCAAGTGCAGAAATTTACCAACAAAATCGTAACTCAGTTTGAAATATGATTTTTACAACACCATTTAACACATGTGGGACTACATGTAAGCATTCACTGACAATCTAACTGGCGCGCCATGAATTTGCCAACAATTTTGCTGCTTTTAGAACTTTAAAAAACGTGATTTCAAGCATTTTGCTTACCTTCTCTGCTACTTTCAGTAATTGTGTATTGAATCATTTCTGCTATTGTTTAAGTTCTTGCCAGAATTTTTGGCGATCTTCATTTCCTTTTCTGGCTTGATGCAAGATTCTTTTCCTGAATTAGTTGGGAGTACGCAACTACGCATTGCTTCTAGCTAGCGGTCAAGGCTGCCCAAGTTTTCCGCTAATTTTGCGTCTTTGGATGGGAGCGATTTTCATGTTGGGAGTCGCTCGGTACTGAACAGTTTTTGGCAGTTACGAGAGCGATCTCAGAGCAGACGAGAGCGAAATCGCTCGTCGCTCCCGTGTATTTTCAACGCTGATTATAACAATACTGTAACAGAGGGTCTGCATTAAACCTGTAGTAATATCAAATGATACAAATAACAAGCTGCAGTACATTATACAATCACATTGTGTGCAGATTAACAAGTATGCTTCCATTCATATTGAGTAAATTTGGGTTTAGATCATGAAGTAGGAAGTCCGACTACATAACGTCAGTTGCAATGTCAACAAGTGCAATGCCCAGAAAAGTGTACTCTGTATTTACATTATCAAATAGTATAAACAAATACCAAAGTGCAAGCATTGTGTATCCTTTTGTCAACTTTTCTTTCCCTATTGAATTCTAATAGGTGCAAAAAACAACAACAAAAGAATCAGAACTGTGTCAATATTTTGTCATATTGACCTTCATGTAAATATGAATTTAATATGATACTCAGAATTTTATGATCCTTTGTTTATTTACCATAGAATATCTCATGGACAATGAATAGTGTGGTCTAACTAAATGTTTGATTATTTCTTGTAAACGTGTACATACCAAGAAGTGTACAATTGTGAGTATTTATGGAAAGGTTCACCCTAATATTTAGCCAACAGTGTGTTCACAGTGCCAAAAGGTCGCCAAAAGTGGCTTTTATCCTGTGTTTTTAATATCCATATTTTAACATGTGTCTCTATTGTAACTGAGTAATTTGGGAAAAAGAAAGGAAACCGATGTCATGAAATAATTACATCAATAATATATCAAGACGATTTGAATAAGTCCATCAAGGCATAACCTGTAAACCCCCCCCCCCCCCAACTCCAATTTCTGCAAGTAAGTACTAATAGCTTGGATATCATTATATACATGTCTTGTGGTTTGAATTTTCGAACATGAGCAAATCATCATGTTTTGAGCTTGGCTCCCACAATTTGACTTTTCATGTTATGAAAAGCTGTTGTTAGTGATCACAAGCAAGAATCACCGACACGTAATTGCAACAGGAATCCATTCGCAAGAGCTCCAATATTATTTCAATGTGATAACTGCAAAAAGTCTTTAATGTACTCAAAACCTTGGGAATACTTGATATTGTTTAGCTGCAAACCTATGTGAACACTTGCAAATGATGCTCTACCACAGTGCAACTTCACATATGGCAACGAGTAATCACAACCATTCGCAGTGATTGCGAACAGAAACTATCCATTGTTGGAGTCCACCTTTAGAGTACACAAAATTGAATCGGCTCTTATCAGGGACAGTAAACTGACCTTTTGTTCTTTTTCGTTTTTTGTCTTTTATTTTTGATACAGATCAGAGCAGGATTTGATGCAACGCGTAATGAAGCGGAGATTCTTATGCACAAAATGATGGAGGTATGTCACATGACATTAAGTTATAGCCATGCTGCGCAACAAGATTTGTTGACATCTATGTATATAAAGACAATTATTACAACAAAAAAATGCTTTTGCTTACATTAAGGAAGAGAGATAGAGAGACAAAGAGAAATACAATTGATTGATGATCTTATGTCTACAAAGAATCAAGGAAAATGTAATGCCCCTAAAATACGGGACTGCTACTCCCAGAAAAGAAATGAATAAAATAAGAAAACAAGTAGCATACCAGGCCAAATGATATGAATATAAAAACTGGACAAAACAACAACAACAACAAAATGATGATGATGAGGTATAATTGCTAATTTATGAAGATATGGAAAATATTGATCTGTACTTGTGGGATTATTCTCTCAGTTTCCATAATATGTTTGTTTACCTATACCTATGTATATGAGAATGAAACCAAAAATATCAAATGGTGATTATATTTTTACAGTGTTTTTGATATATGTGGACTATTATACCAAAAGTTATTATTTTAGGAGTCATTGGCCATTGTAAATCTACACCCTACTTGTTAATTAAGCTTAGTAGTGCATGGTTGGTTGACCAGGCAAGAAGATCGTAGCAAAAGTGAGAAACAATGTAAGTAGTGAAGTCATGGCACCATAACCATAATAATTCAGCTTTTAAAACAATTGAAAACAAAAGATAGCAGGCCATTGGAATGTGTAGTCTTGGAATGTTTTCAAGGTATGTTTTCATTCTTTCTTTACAGAAACCTCTTGAAAACAAGAAAACCAAAACAACACAAGAAGGTTACCTATTTATGTATGAAAAACGTGAGTATCTGTTTACATCCTCAGAAATCAAAGGTTAGTGACATGATTGGGAACACTTGAAAATGCCTCAAGAACCAAAAAAGTTGAAATATATACCAACTATACACTAGCAGGAGTGGATCTCCCACCTAGGAGGATTTGTCTGTAATTTATTTACTTAAGGAGAATCAAGCATAAACATAGGAGTATCTTAATTTTATCCGGGGACGATAAAAATAAGCCCCATAGAGAGCCACACAGCAGGTTCCGTGCTACAAGTGATATTGACATTGTTTATTTTGGAATGAGTCAACGTTTGACTACAAGATTTTCACAGGAGAATCCTTGCATAGTTACTTGATTCTAGAGTAGTTTCAGCCCAAGTTGAGGACTACCCCCAATCATGTCATTTACCTTTAAGACATCACTTTGTGTACTAACAAGCTGTTTAAGTATTGTAACTGTTATGTCCATTGCTATAGTTTTCAAGCTGTAAAAGAAATTTACTTCTCTGCACAGATTAGAGGGTCACTCATTGTAAATATACTGGACCATAGTACATGTATTGCACTTTTTCAAGACCATCAAATGTGTAACTGAGACTTATTTAATAAAACCAGCAGTTTGGGCTTTCTCATGACAGTGTTTTTTCCATTGTTCAACTAAACTGTGCAGGATAGACCTGTTTATCAACATTTCAATGGCTAGATACTCCATTTATGAAATTTCTTTAATTCTAATATCTAATTTCACTATTATGGCAAAAGCATAGGCCATCAAAGTTAAACAAATTAAATGGATTCATGTCAAAACAAATGTTGCAGGATTTCTTGTAGTTGAGCGTTTGCAGCATTTCACAATACTAAAAAAAATATCTGTTTGCGGGCAGATTTGGGTAAACTATGTCTGAATTTAAATGCTGAAATCAACATTTTGATTTGTTTTGTTTGTTTTGTTTCCATGACAACAGGAGCATTGGGTTCCAGTTGGATCAAACAGTACTGTAGATACAATAAGGATGACAAGAAACTCACAATGCAACAGTATGTACAGACACTCCCTAAAGTTGTAAGTACCACCATGTCATATTCTGTATCTAATGAACATATAATATGTTGAACATTTTTAACTCTGCCAATATTGAGCAACTTCTGCAGTGTAGTGTCAATTTCAAACAGGTCTAACTTTTTACACATGCACAATGGAGAAAAGTCTTGTGTACCAAAGTTTTAGGTAAAAGTATAGCTTTTCTAACAATATAATTTGAGTTAACAATGTTGTAAATATTTCTGATTATATCCTAGATCAAAAAATATCCTTGTAGTGATTGGCCAAGGTTGGCTCACGTGACATAAAATAGTTTCACCACCAACCGAGCTCTGCCAAAAGATAGATATCCCAGAATCGTGACGTCACGATATCGGTATAATTTCCGCTATACAGATATCGTGACGTCACAAGCCACTGCTCCATCCCCAACGTATGCGATGCCAAGCACTGCTCTCCGCGGCTAGTGCGTGCGCGACGTGTATTGACGTGTATACACGTACCGCGGTGCGACGTTCACGCAGCGCAGATCGCAATGCTGCAATGTGCCCAAATTTAAAAGTAGGCTGATGATAAATGGTGAGTTGATATTTTAATCAGACTTACTTTGTTCAAATCATCACTTTTAGACATCGTTATTTTAATTTTTTGATCAAGGATATAAATCAAATATACCATGCACTTTTTTCGAGGCACCAGTGGAAATTATGGATTCACTTCGGTGACTGGCATATAGCACTATTTTCTTTGGGGCTGCGCCCCTCAGAAAATAGTGCTATGCCAGTCACCTCAGAATCCATAATTTCCACTGGAGCCTCTCAGTGCATGGTATATTTGTTTAATATACATTTAATTTTGTTAGTTATTGCAGCCTGCAGTCAGGCTAGGAATACTCCCCCCAGGGAGTAGAGGTGGTGCACACTTGTGCAGGCATGATATAGTCTGATGATTAGGGAGGGTAAAGTTGTGAGAGAGTGCCTTAAATGCACTGATCCAAGGCTATAAGCCACCAACTTTACTTTTTTTTACCTTTATTTCGAATCAGTAGAAATTCACAAATAGAACATGTACATATTTTTCCGATTTCACTAAAAATCTGTGCTAAAAATCTCAAATTTGTTGGAAAACATCCCATGTAAAGCTACCAGATTTATTAGTAATTTAATGAAGGGGTGTCTATCACATATTGTGTCTTCTTTCTATTATGGTTCAAAATTACATGACAATGTTGCCATTTTTGAAAGAGTAAGAAATTTTGTGGGACATTTGTTAGACACTGATGAATAAAAAAAAGAACCTTGATAGTGTTAAATAATTTTATTCATTTTTCCATAGCTAGAAATATTTTAGATACATCTTTGTGATATGTTCAATAGTATCTTGTGGATTGAAATCCTCTATACAAACTTCAAATGCCTAGAGTAACTTTTCATGTTATTTCTTTCTCACAGACCTCAGAAGAAGTAGTAACAGTCCTAACGTGTACAAGGTAAGATCTTGAAACTTAAAGGAAATTTAATGTTAAAGAAAAAGAGAGGCTATCATTGTATCCCCTGAACAGATTTCGGAGGATACTATGGATTTGGCCTCGTCGCGCCGCGTCCGCGTCTACCGCCGCAGAGATTTCCTTGTGAGCGCTCTACTGGCTGCATTTCTTCTTGGATCATCTTCAAATTTGGTATGAAGGTGTATTATGGTAAAGCGAAGACGCCTATTGTTTTTGGTGGTGGCGCCCTCGCTTGGTCCGTCTTTGTACACAAAAATGTACATTTTTCAGGGTCTGCTTGTGTGCACGATACTGGCCGCATTCTCAACGGATTTTTTTTTCAAATTGGGTGTGTAGGTGTATCATAGTCAACTCTAGACACCTATAACTTTTGGTGATGCTGCCCCCAATGCTCCGCCTTTTACAGGGTCAAAGGTCAACCTGATAGGTCTAAATTTGAAAAAATGCTTATTTTTTCAATTACTTTGTTGTTACTCAAAAGATTTTATTCAAACTTGCTATATAGGTGTATGGGTGGTCATTCTACATGTAGGCCACATTAGTGTTTGGTGACGGCGCCCTCAGTGTTCCAACATGGGTGCCATGTCACACTACTTGTATGTGCTCTATCGGCCACACATTTCTTGTCCGATTTTATTCAAACTTGCTGTGAATGTTTATTGGGGGGGGGGGGGTTGTCATTCTGCGTAACAATGGTTTTCAGTGACAGCGCCCTCATTGTTCCGACTTTTATAGGATGCCATGTCATATTTCTAATTTATCCAAATGGGGGGGGGGGGGTTGAAGGGACAGGTTCGGGGGATACATGTGCTCGAAGGGTCCCCCACCGAGTGCTCTAGTTTGAATTACATTTAAGGGGCTATTTCAAATTGCAAGTATGTAATTTATGGGAATACTATTGGAGATACTAAACTAAATAAATATGCAAACGTGGAGCAGATTTTGTCGCAATGTGTTGGCATGGAGGAAATGAAAGATCGTTAATTTAAAAGTAATGAACTTCCCACTCATATATAATTTTCAACCAATTAAGTTGGTTGTTTCAACCGATAAGTTTAATCAGCTTTTTTCTTTGAAAATTGATAATGCAATTACACTCATTCTGATCGATATTGATATATTCATTCATTTATTTATCTCTAGTTTTGATATTTTGGTTTTAGTTTTACTTAGTCACCGTACTCTCTAATAGTTCTTGCTCTGTCTTTGCAAGTTAGTCTACTTTTGATATTCACAAGTATTCAGTTAAGAATTACTTTTGAAAAGGACGTTTACACTGTACAATTTCTATGGCATTAATGCCCTATTCCTTTTCAGGGGTTTAGAGTCATTGCTCCTCTTATTCCCAGCCAACAAGTGCTTGTATTTCTCACTCGTGAAAGTTGTATTTAGAAGGATTTGGTTTTCTTTGTAATAATTTCCTTCTTGAATTCACAGGAGAATGACAGAGTCAATAGAGAAGAGGTTCTGCTTTGACATCACCGTCATGGAAAAGTAAGTTAATGATGTACTCTATTTTTCAAGGCATTAGTTATCATTGTTTCTAGTTTTAAAAAATCTGAGTTGCATGATCCTCCCTGCTAGTAGTGTCTCTGATAGTTCTAAGCATGAAGCAGTCGTAAAAGGCTTTTAAAAGGTGAAAATTAAAGGGAGAAGGAGCCAGCAACTAACAGGCGTAAGTTAAGAAAAAAATTTGAGTTCTTGCCAACCAATCAGATTCCACGTGCACAGGTCTGGAACTGACCATGCATGACTGATGCATGCCACCCGACGTATGTTAGTTGCGCCGTGGTAATGTATGCACTGTTTGAATCGATAAGCTCCTCCCCCTATAGCTGTTTCTGCAAGTTTTATCCCGGGATAAAACTAGCAAAGACGTAAAATAAACATAAATTAACTAATTCATAGAGCCTTGCTGAGGCTGAGTATCACACAGTACTCCTTATTTAGGCTGTCTTTATCACCATGTACCAAAATTCTCACAATACTCACAATGTCAATTTGACTGACTGACTGACTGACTGACTGACTGATTGATTAATTGATTGATGGACTTATTGTTTACCTCCTTGCCTGCTTGATTGATTGATTGACAGACCCAACGTCATCACACTGCAAGCCATCACAGAGGAGGAGAGGAACCAGTGGATGCACTCTATGGGAGGCAAAGAACCAGTAAGTTGACGTTGTGACTCATTAATCAAGACGTGCCAAAGAAAAAGCCAGTTCACAATTGTATACTGTAAAACACTATACTTTTGCGACATGAAACTTTCGCGAAAAAGAGCCGACGGCCATTTCGCATGCATGAATCTTTCGCGAATCACAGACCATGAAAACAATAAAATATAGCAAAATTGGAAGGAAGAAGTATTTGGTTGTTTTACTATCAAATGATCACAACAATTTACAGAAATTATTTGTTTTAATGCCTTCGAAACACCTTTTTATAAAATACTAGAAGTGCATTGCGACTGTCGTAGGTGACCGTTTGTATTGGCATTCAAAAAAATGTGTAAACACAAGCTTTCGCGTGCATTTTACTTTATCTTGACTCCCTCGCGAAATTCGCGAAGTTAATGCTCTGCGCGAAAATTTCTGCTTTTACAGTTGTCCCTTAATCGCCATATGATATCATCAGGATCTTTGTGGACAGGTTTGTAGTAATACATTTAGATCAACCATTTGTGTAGTAATGGAGGGATATATGAATGGCTACTGTAAACTTAAGCTGAAAGAATACCTGCATTTTCACATTTCCACGTGCATCTGGTGCATACATGGATATCTGTATACATGTAGTAGCTTACATGAGGACCTATCTAGAGGTTATCATATCGGTATTTGTACCACTTGTTCCCAGATGGCATTTACCTCATAACTCTGAACTGGCTTATGGGAAATGTCTTGGTTGAACTTGAAATGGAATATTGGGTTGGTATGAAGTCCTGCATGACTGTTGTTAAATATTTGACAATAAACAGGGCACTGGACATGCAAACTTCTAGAAATATGATTGCAGAGAATGAATGGGATTGATGAAGGGAAAAAGAAGAATGTAATTGACTCATAGTTAATTTATTAATAAGGTGCAACTGTTAAAATGTTGTGTACCATAAAACCTTTCCACTGAGTATGAAATTTCCTTGTGCTACATCTGTATAATGAAATGTACATCATTGTATTAAAAATAAGTTAGAATAATTCATTGCAATTATGATTCATAATTCAGATGTTGAACATTTTCTTTTTTGGCAGGAAATTTATTGAAATTCAAGAATGCATCTTACCTAAAAAGCAATACAAAAGAATCTGTAATAGAATCAGTAATAGTTAATGTATCTTCTGGATAAGAAATTGTTAACTATAACTGTAATTTGACTTTAACTATGATTTTAACATTTCAACTTTCCAATCAGTTGGCAGCATTGAATACCTGTAAATTATTATATTTTGTATATATGCTTGATTTTCAGGTTTACTTGAATCCAGCACAAATATCAAAGTCAGATGAAAGTAAGTTGGTCTTCAACGTTTCTGTTTGCAGCAATCCTGTTTCTCATTAAAATCATTTTCTTGTGATATAGAGTCCCATTCTTGTTTTTACTGGTCATCTTCATCATCTGTTTTTTATTATGCAGGGAAGAATCATTACCTATAAAATCTTAAAAAAAAAAGTAGGAATGTGGCTACGTCACATGTGGTACTGTGAGTGGCTGGCTGGTGCACAAGTACACCCTTTTCATAAATTAAGCTTCAAAGAATTTGTTGTGATTTAAATACTGTGGGTATAGTACTGCAGAGACTGATAGTATGTGTGGCATACAGTGTTCATAGTCACTGAATATTATTTCGTATGTCAGGAAGGAATTCTGTAAGATAATTCTTCTCTCCCCCCCCCCCAAAAAAAAAAAAGAGTTAAATCATCCATAAATAAGGAATTTCTACCAAAGTTGTGTAAGTTCAAATTATTAAAACTGGACAGGGATTTCAGTAGTTCATGGAATATTTTAAGTCCAGGATATACATGTATGGCAAGTGTGAGGTACAAATGATTATTCTTTGTTCTGAAAAAATTTCGCACATAATTTCTGTAAATTATTTACACATCTGAAGAGAACTTACCTGTATTTGAAAGGGATTGGTCAGGATTCAGAAATTTTGATATTTTAAATCAAATACTGTTGTTGTAATATTATACATTATTACTTTTGCAGATCTGCTGAATGATATTGGATTCCATTTCATTAGGAAATGCATAGAAGCAATAGAGAGTAGAGGTAAGTTTGAAATGGATATACTGTGAGTGTGTGTGTGCTTTATGTATTTATTTTTGTGTGGGGGGGGGGAGGGGGAAGACGCATCTGCACCTGCATATATGCATGTGTGTAGGCCTGTATTTACTTTTAAAAATAACCCATAATACTTTCAGGGTGTCAACCAAGAACTTTATGACTAGAGAGGACATCTGCTTTTGGACCTCTGAATCCAAATACAGGCCAAATGAACTGTACCAGTTTATATGGATTATTATGCAAATAATGACTGGACATAGGTTGTTGCACAAATTACCTATCCAAGTTTGACTTGAAAAGGATTATCTTTCCTGATATAAAGTTCTGGGTTTGATGAAGGCAGCTCATTTAAAACACCTCTCACAATTTTGGACCCTCACATAATTCATCATTGGAAAGTGGGGAAAAACTGAACTCAAAGATATTGCTCACTCATGCACCATGTTGAGAGCGTGTTCCTGTGCAGGCATCAAAGATAGAATCAAAACTCTGTAGCAAATTATATGAAGCCGTTATTGGATTATGAGGAAATTTTGCACAAATGACTTCATGCACATAATCCTTCTATTTATCCACTTTTCATTGTCTGACACTTCATAATCTTTAAGTAACAATCATTTTTTTTTTTGTAGCATGGATTTGTTGCACTAGGCCTAGTTTCTCTGGCAAATTTGTCAAAGTCCCGCAAAACCATGATTGAGTTAATTTCAAGAAAAAAATCATACTTCTCAATCAAACATTCAAACTTAGACGGACACTAGATATGGCCTTTCAGAAAATCCCGAGATCAACTTTTCTAATCCTAGCTTTCATTATTCCACGCATTTATGCAACTGTTGCAACTTATCATTTTGTGGCACCAGGTAACATTTTGAAACATACTGTGTGTCTTTAGCATCTTTTGAGAATGCATATTTTCCATTTTGGGAGATTTTTTTTCTTCGAAAATTATCATGTCTTGTATCATGTTACATGTATTGAATGTATTAATTTGTTTGTCTCCATTTTTGTACAGGTCTCGATGACCAGGGCTTGTACAGAGTAGTTGGCGTAAACTCCAAAGTTCAAAGGTTAACATCTCTGTGCCTTGGTATGTATAACTGGATGTGTGTCTTCCTTTCTTCGGAATATTAATGGAATATGACATAAATGTACCAAGTGTGAATTGAGCCAATGAGAGGCGAATTGTGTGAACCCACAAAGTAAACATTTCGAGAGAGATTTGAAATTTGCTAAGTCCACAGAAGACAAGGGTTTTTTTTTTTGTGATGAATAGATGTGAAGTACTTTAATTGTACTATAAATAATGATAATAATGATAATAATAATAATAATAATAATGATAATAATGATAATAATAATATAATAACAACTACAACAACAACTCTTTCTACTGTGTTAGGGATAAATCTTTTGTCTTCACCGATTGTTCATTGTTCTCTCTAAGGTAGATTTTGTTCGCCGTAACACTCACATTTCTATTGTGACAAAATAAAGCCCATTGTTTGGATTTGTCCTAACATAGGAGATAAGCTTGTGATGATGATGATGATGATGATGATGATGATGATGATGATGATGATGATGATGATGATAATGATGATCTTGAAATTGATAGGAGCCCTTTTGTTCTTTGTCCCCCTCTTTTTGTTAGCAGACAAGAGGAAACCACAGAACGTGAACCTATCAGATTCAGGGGAGTGGGAGATCAAGACCATCACCAGTGCGCTCAAGAACTACTTCAGGTAGGCTGGGGTCTAACTGTTTTTTGTTCTTTATTCAAACGCAGGGGATCTCTTTTAAAATTAACATTGTGTAAATACAATAGACTCTGCATAAGTCGACCTTCCATAAGTCAAATAATCGCTTAACTCAAAGCATTATTTCAGACCAAAATATGCAAAACATGTCTTCTTTACATCTTATAAGTCATATTTTGCCTAGGTCGAACAGATTTCTGTGGTCCCAAGAGATTCAACTTAGGCAGAGTCACCCGTACACTGTTGTACAGAAGAAAGTAATACAATTTAAGAACCTTCAGCGTAGTATTGGACCTAGAAAATCAGGCTACACTGGATGACAGCAATGCCACGTTTAACTAGATTTAAGTATCTGGAATCAAACTCTACTCTAAGCTCATTAAATGTTTATAAGCAGCCAGAACAGAACGGATATGTAATGAAAGGTCTACTGAGAGAATACATAGTATTTGCATATTTTTTGCTGTACTCGTTGTTTGTAATCTCAGAGGTAGTTGGATGGATTGTACATTAATTCATATCTTGACATGTCTTTTGTTGTTTCTCCAGAAATCTGCCAGAACCACTCATGACACACAGGTTACATGATCAACTTATAGCTGCAGCCAGTAAGTCGTGATGTATGATTGCTTTGTATCTGTCAGTCTGTCTGTTCGTCCATCCAGTAGATTGTGTTTGTATTGGGGGTATTCCTCAACTTGGGATGAAACTATTGTAGAATTAAGTAAACTATGCAAGAATTCCGCTGTGAAAATTTTGTGGTCAAATGTTGACTCATTCTAAAACAACTATCATCAACTGTTGTGACAAGCAGATCTGTTGTGTAGCTTTCTATGGGATCTATTTCTATCAGCTCCCAAGAGAAATTCAATACTGGTATGTTCATGCTTGATTCTCCTTAAGTAAACAAATTAAAGACAAATCCTTCCAGCTGGGGGAACCACTACAGCTGGTGTGTAATTGGTATATGTTTACCTCATTTGGTTCTTGGGGCATTTTCAAGTGTACCCCTATCATATCATGAACCTTTAAAGTAGTACATCAAGATAAATGTATGCTCAAAAATTCAATAAATAAATCAAACCATTTTAAATGACAAAAATTTATGGCAGTTGCTTGTTGGTTGTAGCATGCTTTTATCCCGAGTATTTGTGTTTGTTTTACAGAACAAGAGTCCAAGACATTGAGAGTGAATGACATCCATGCAGTGGTACATCAGCTTCCAGAACCTAACTTTGAGATGCTGGACAACTTAATAGGCCACTTGAACAGGTTAGTTTGGTTTGAATTCCATAGGATTTCTCGGACTATACTCAATTCATGTAATATATTTTTCATATGTCATTCTCTGTTTTCAAAATTGTAACTGCTGATCTATAATTTTTAACAAACATGTCAGAAAACATGAACCAGTGGGACTCAAACCCTTCATCGACAGATATCTGGGCTGTGACAATAACACCAGTCTATCCCTGGTTACCAGCATTGACACGATGAACACTGGAATAAATACGAAGTTTCTCAATTCTCACATTATTATGTTAAATGGTTCAAGGTGGGCAAGTTTATGGTTAAATGAATGAAAGAGATTATTCAGAGAGGTGAAATGTTATGTAATAGATTTTTCATATGTCACTCTTTGTATTTTGAGATCACAACTGCTGATGTATAATTTTTAACAAATATGTCAAATGTAATAGATTTTTCATATGTCACTCTTTGTATTTTGAGATCACAACTGCTGATGTATAATTTTTAACAAATATGTCAAAGAAAATGAACCAGTGGGACTCGAACCTGATATCTACAGCTTTCTGGGCTGCACGACACATTCAGAGTTAATGACTCAGAAAAAAAAAATGCCCCAACAGAACTTGGACCTGAAACCTTTAACTTTCTCTTCTGCTGTGTATAATTTGCAGAGTTGCTGGTAACTGTGAGAAGAACCTGATGACTGTCGCTAACCTCGGTGTGTGCTTTGGTCCGACTCTGATGAGGCCGGAAGAGGAAACCATGAAGGCCATTATGGACATCAAGTTTTCCAACATCGTTGTCGAGATCCTGATCACGCACTATGAAAAGGTCTACACACTTCATTCATTTTATTGCGTGGATAAGGGATATATCTTTTGACATCAGTAACAGTTCGTCGCTGGGCTGTTAACTCGTGCCTTGCGAAGTTTGCAAATTTGCAATGATCAATAAATGCACCAATGACAATAAAAAGGGATTTACTAATCTTTCCTCTTTTACTTAATACAATACCCTCCCATAGGTCCGGCAAGTAATTCACACATTGTATGCATGAAAGAAGTGTGCTTATTGTGCAAAAACTGCTAATTCAATAAATAACCTGATTTGAACTTGAGTTCACTTTAAAACTTGTTGCAAATAAAGAGTTAAAACCTTGTATCTCAAAAAACGAGTTTTCAGGAGAGCAAAAAATCCTTATTTTAACAAATAATGTGAGTACACTATGTTATTTGAACTTAAGGCTATGTTTAATAATCAATTATGTTTTCAGATATGCAGCTTATGTGGTTACTAGAAGATGAATTATGCCTCAAGCTTCACATTTATTTTTAAAAAAGGAGTAATTTTCACCAAAATTTGAGATATGAGGTTTTATCAGCCCATCGATGAGTTATGCCTGTGATGTATGTACAGACGATAATGCAATTGTTTATGTCAACTACACATGTACAATTTTTTGTGTCTCTCTAGTGGTGTACCTGCTGCATCACATAGATTGGCATCAAATTGTCATCAGTGCAACCATATACACTTCTAATTCTGTTTTGGCAACTAGTAACCATGGCGTGAGAATGTGATAAATGGACGTGTAGCTCCAGCGATAGCATTACTTGATATTTTTTAGTCAGGGGTGCCAGTTTTCTGGCAAAAGCCTAAATTTAGGCCCTGGCAATTTATGTTCAGGCCATACGTTCAGGCTTTTTGAGTACAAAATAGCCCATTGTGAGCAAATTTCAGGCCCTTATATAAATTCTAAGTGGTATCACTGTTTAGTGTGTATGTCAATTTTTGGAGATCTAGGAAGGTCTGAATCCTGAAAATGTTTGAACAGGTCTATGGGAATTATTTTTTTTTTAGGCTTGGTTGCTTAAACAGAAATGCAGTTAAAATGGCTATTTCATTCCTATACACACAAAATAATAGAAAGTTTTGCTGGAAATTTGATTGTGTGTGTGTGTATCCAAATGTATTCATGATTGTGTAGCTGTATACAAAACTTTACATTTACACATAGACGTAATATTAAATTAATTTATACTTGAATTTACGGCAACTAGTGCACATACATGTGTCAGTGTTTTTGTTTTTTTTACCTCAACTGTGTTTTTTACCTGTAATGAATACTTGTGAAGAAGAAAAATCCTTCATATTGATTTTTTGGGGTTTTGATTTTCAGATCTTCAAGACACCTCCAGACGGGATGCCACCCGCTTTCCAGACCCGCACGCAGACCCCCAACTTCCCGAATTCGGCCTCTTCCTCGATCTCGTCGTCGTCGAGCGCATCATCGTCGCGAGCGTCTCCGAGACACCCCAAGTCGCCCACCCCTAATTCGGTGAAGGAGCCGAAACCTGAGCACCAGCCGCAGCACTCGGGGAGCATATCCAGCAGCGGGGCGTCGAGAGAGCACTCCCCCCGGAGACCAGGTGAATCCAAGCGGAATAAGTGGCATATCACGTTGAGGCGGGTGGAAAGTGTCAATCGGGCCAACAACAATGCCACTCACCTCCAAAACGGGGGTAGGACTGGCCCCCAAACGTTGCCGCGATCGCCCCCTTTCCTCACGACGGGCAACAGCATGTTTTACACCAAACCGATGAAACCACCTCAACCCGTATCTCCCAGACTGAAAACGCCCCCGCCCGTCGTGCCGCGATCAAAAACGCCCCAGCCTGAGCACAATTACGTAGACGTCCCGCCACGTAGCGCGACGCCCAGTTTCAACTACCCCTCGGGGACCCCGCAGAGTCACCCATCGTTGCCCGTTAGGAAGCCCAAGCACAGCAGCAGCCCCTACAGACCGGGAGAGCAGACGCTGATCATGGAGTCGGGCCGGGTGGCGGCATTGCGCCGTCGGTTCCAGGCGCCGGCCGAAGACGACAACGACAAGCCAGGTTTGCGAAGTGACGTGGTGGATGTCCCCAAACCCAGTTCATCTGTCGCCGCATTAGCTCGCCTCTTCCAGAAAATGAATCACATTCCGGTTTCGGGGAAAACTAACCGTGATGTCGCTAAAAAAGCCAGTGGTGGCACCGGTGGTGCTACCACCATAGGTGGTGGTGGTGGTGTCGGTGGTGGTGGTGGTAGTAGTAGTGGTGGTGCCATTGCAAGTAGTGATGCACTTTGTGGCGGTGTCAGTAGTAGTGGTGTGGTGTTCCGTAAACCACGCAGGAGGACCCTGCCTCCGTGGGTGGCCAAGGTGGTGCCAGGTACATGGCGTGGAGTTCACAATATTACTTCTGGTAGAGAGCTTACTTGCAAGACACATTATTCTTATTCTTATTATTACGATTATATGTCATGTTTATCCCATAGAAGGACAAAAATTTGCATTTCATTTTACACATCCTGTGATGCATGACTGCAGTATTTCCCATTTTCCAAAAATAAAAAATAAAAAAGTTGCAATGGCAAATACATGTTATTATCTGTTCATTTGTTACATCTGCTCTAGGTCTACAAAAAATATGACTAGAAGTGGTGTGAGGAAGTTAGGCGACTGGCATTTGGAATTTCATTTCACACCATTATCCTTTGGAACTGATTAATTAGTTGTATATGAAACACTCAATTAGGGTTTTATTAATTCAAAAAATAAACAAACAAAACTAAACCAATTTCGTGAAATGTGAATGAAAATGTAAGTGTTAAAGTGTAATTGAGATATGGATGATTAACAACGTATTGATGAAAATTTCTATCCATTTTTTTCTTTATCTCTCATTGAAATTAATGTGTGGGAATAGCAACTTCCAACAAAATCAGTCGGCAATGTTGCATTGTATTGTTTAGTTAAGTTTTCCTCTTTCTGCATCATGTGTGAGATCCAAACAAAATATCAACCAGCGACATTACTGTGTAATATTTAGTTAAGATGTAATTTAAACTATTTTTAATATAATTGCAGTTCACCAAGGAAATCAACTTATCATGGCTCCATTGTTTGTAATCATGTAAAAATTTAAAAAGAAGTCGGCTCTCCATCAGAAGTACATTATTGTCTATGACTTGCATGCTGCCTGTGTACCTGTGTAGTTGTCTGTTGTTGCGCATGGAATGTTGCATGCCTTTTATTTTGGTCAAGTGGATGTGCCCCTCAAAAAATGTTCTTGGGAGATGAAAAGAATACCTTATCTTCATCTTGGTGAAATTGTGAGCACAAGTAATGCCCGTTTCACCTGAAAGAATTGAAAATCGGCTTTTCTTTTTTGTACCGAAAGTCAGAAATAGTCCAGAATTTAATTCTATGGGAGTGGATTCATTTTCTAGGATCAAGTTCTACCCCTTCTGTCATGAAATGTTTTGTCATGAATTTTTTTTTTCATTTTTTTTGTTTCGATGGCATCATTGCAGTTCATTAACATTACCTATCCATGTGATACATACATTGAGTTTGATATTATTTTGAAAATGGAAAAAAAAAAGATGTCATGTGTATGTAATAACAGCTGCTACATCTCATATCGAAAGCAAGTCCCAAGTTGAGTTTTTCCTCCATTCTCCTTTATTTTATTGCCTAATTCTTGATTTATTTAGGATCTGATGTAAAAGTATCAAGGATGAATATATGTAGGGTCTTTGCAAGCATGCAAAGAAGATTTACATCTGATTAGTTGGTAGAATCCTAACATCAGTTTTCTTTTGTAAATTATATAATTATTTGACGTGGCATTTTCCAGTCATTCATTACCACATGAGTGGGATTATAGTAATATGAACCATTATCAGAAGGAGCAAATTCTTTTTTTTAAATTGCATCAAATAAGGCAACTTCATACTTCAATGAATGGATTGTACAGGTTAGCTGTTCTGGAAGTTTGACTGTACTTTCATAACTTGGAACAAATTTGACTCAACAGGATTTAAACCTTTGATTTTCTTCGGGTTATCAGGTTTAAATCTTGTTGGATCGGTGGATCAGTGTTTGATCTAATCTACAGAGGGTACAAAAGTAAATTTATTAATGTTAAATTAATGATTTTTTTTTGGGGGGGGGGGGTCACCAATTTATGGTCATTTTACTACTATTTACTACTATTGTTATTCTGTTCTCAAACTCTGTACTTGTTTTATGAGCAGAAAGAAAACTTGAATTCCCTGACAGATACGGATTAATACCAAATTCTGGTTAAATTGTCATAGATAAAAATTGGATCAGCATGTCAGAATGTTTGAAATATCTTTATATCTATTTCTGTGGAATAGCAGCAGTGGAGTGAATTGACTTGGGCAAAGTTAGAAAAAGAATCCCAGTTATTCCACATACTAGTGCAGAGTAGTGCTACATACTTCCTGTAACTCCTGTGATTATGCACTGAAGTAATAACACTCTTGTTTCTGTGATGTACGTACATGCTCGATGTTGTAGCTTAGAATTGACATTGTTGCTTGGCTTGTCGTGTTTTGTCTGTCTGTATGTCTGTCTGTTTGTCTGTAGTTGCTACACCACAAGTTGCAGCCACCAAGCACCACCACCACCACCACTTACTACCACTGCCATTTAGCTTCACTACCATTTCCATGGCAACATCTGTATGTACCTCTCTCTATCTCTCTCTCTCCTACTCATAATTCTTAGAATCATCTGTTAATGGGTTTATAATTGTTTCTGTAGTTGACATGTTTGACTATTTTTCACTTGTTCTAATATTTTATGGCACCCTGATTATTATTAAACAGGTTTTGTGATTACTTATTTTTTTTTATTGAACTGTGCGAAAGGTCACTTTGAAGCTGTTGAATGGATTAACCTTCTCATTATGCAACCTTTGAATTGATATCATCATCTAATGAATACAATCAACTTTGCTAAAGTTCAATCTCTGGGCACCCCACAAATCACTTTGACTGAGAGAAAATTCGAGTTGGAGTTTTGTATGCATTTTTATGTTGGAGATGAAGATATAGGGAAATGGAGGCTAAAGGAATCATGATTGTACCAATGCAGGAAGAAAATAAGAAATGTAGAGAGAAAAGGGGAAAGTTATACCATCTTTTCAGTCAAGCTAACAAGCAGAGATCAAAATATTAATCCATTAAAGACTATGAAGAATTAGAGTCATGGCCACTTTGACTTAGGCAAATGATTTAACGTATGTTTGGTCCCATTAGAACACCAATATGTTTCACATAATGGGCAAAATTTAAGGCAGAAACTTGACTTATAAGATAAACTTCTTATGGAAAAAAGCAAAGCAAATTGCGACAGTCAAAACTTTTCAAGTTAGGCAATAATTTGAGTTGTGCAAAGTCATCGGTATATGCAAGGGTGCATATCTCTCTTGCATGTGTTCACAGAAACAGGTGCACAGTTTCATGTCTTGTTTGGGGGTTATATTTTTTGTGTTCCAACTATGAACATTTCCATTAAAAACACAAGCAATAACAAAACTCTTTCAAGAAATATCTATGACATTGTGTGAATTTAAATTTGGTTAGTTCAGTAGAGTATGTTTCGTATATTTTTCTTAGTTCTATTAATCCATCGCTACTTATGCTTCCTGCCAACATGTTGACATCCAACAGCAAAATAATTATCTGTTGAAAAGTGGGGAATCTCACATACATACAGTTCACAGTAAAGTTCCTTCACAGATAATTGACAAAATATCTCGTGCAAAGTCATGTTTTGGTCTTACATGTAGTTTGGAAAACAAAAGGTCTGCCAATCATGAATCAACACTGGTAAATATTCAGATGTGCTGACATGATTGAATTAGAACAAGTATTAGAAAAAATAAACTGAGTTAATTGATCTCTCAGTAACTGTAACAGACCAAGCTGACAAATGTATGCTCCATGATCTGTTACAAAAAACTAAACATCATACCTAATGTCTTATTTGTGTAGCTTGGACATTCCATTCAGAAACGAAATATGAAAATTATGACAGAGAGAGAAAGAGAGATAGCCAGAGAGTCGTAGAAAGAAAAAAACACAAGTGGGAGCCGAGGGCGGGGCAGAGCTCGTCACTAATGCTGGCGCTTCGGACTCACTAACATCGGCAGTCTTTGTCGACTTCACCACAAATCTTCACAAACTTGGCATCGTCGTGTCTGCTCCCTGGTCTGTACAAATCAGTTCATTGTATTCCATCCAGCGTGTGTATCCCTGCCTTTTTTTCTTGTTTTTTTGGAAGGGGCCATAAATTAGTGTAAAAGCTATGCTGTCAGCATACACATTCATAGTCCATTTATGCATCCAACATGTAGTCACTAGTATTTGGTGGTTAGAAGTGGATAGTTTTGGACCATCATGTTTGAAAATAGTCATTTTTGATGGGGTTTTTTTTGGTCATGTTGAACTTTAAGGAAATAGAAACTGTGTTGTGATTCACTCAATCGGCATGAGTGATTGTGCCAATAAGGAGAAACACTTTATGTGATATCTGTACAGCAGCTGGATGGAATACAGTGAAAGAAGTCTGTTTTCCATTCTCCATCAACTCACCTGGTTCTAGTCTAATGCCAATTAGTGATAGTAGTCAATGTTGCCAATCCTTCAGCAAGGATAACAGAGCTAACTTTGACAATAACCCCATTTCTAGATAGAATCCTTAGATGACATGCCTTTCAATAATGTCCATTTCATTACTAGTTTATTTAGATGTTAACTACTCGTACAATGTGACTTCAAAGTATCCCTGTCGGTATCATACCCAAGATATCACATGCAAAGTCTATGGAATTTTGCAGCAGTAGTGGTATTGAGAGAGTTAATGTAAATACAATATAGCATAACCTAGTCCAGGATGCTGTTTTACAGGGAGCATAGTGTGTGTTTAAAATGTTGAACCATATTCTTTGAGGATAGTTACGAACTGGAACATAATTTGTTTGGAACACAATCCAGTTCATTTATAGAAACTGTATTTTTTTTGCGGTGCATTATTTTTTCCCCTACCTTTTTGTTTTTGATTTTTTGTACACTATAATTTAAACATTTTATTGTTGATTGTTTTTGGTAAGAAGTTTTTTATTACAGAATACTTTATCATTGATTGTTTTTGGTAAGAAGTTTTATATTACAGAATACTTCTATATCCTAATTGATATTAATAATAAGATAATGAGACAGTCATATGTGAAATATATTTTTGCTGATAGAAAATATATAAACTATCATTCTCTGTTTTCATAATTCATCTGCTTAAGTCATCTCACCATTTTAAATACATTTCTTCTTGGGGGGATGGGAATGGGATGATGTTTAGCTAAAGGGATAACATTATTTTCTGGAGATGTATAAATGCCACATTTTCCTCGTTTATACAATTGACCAAGGAAACGGAATGTGAGGTATATTGCAATGATAGTATATTAGTCATGGAATGGAAAAACTTGGGCTTAGATAACTCGATTTTAAACACAATAGCCTGATCTGCATGGTATGCATGTGTAGAAAAATTGTACCTTTTTAGATAAGAACCAGTTGAACATACTGAATTAGACTACATGTGGCTCATAATTTACTGCTCATACTATTAAAAAAATATGAGCATACAGTTCAGATAATTGGTAAGTGGAAAAGTGCATAGATCTGAAACAAAATATTCTGTTAGGATTTACTTTTTCAAAAGTCCCAAAAGCAATATTATCTTGTCATATATCCATCACTTGGTTTTGCTTTGAGATGGCAATCACAGTGATCTAACATTTCTTAGTGGTTTCTTCCATATTTCAAGAGCGCGAGAAAGCTGTGACATTGCATATTTCTATTCCAGAATCACCCTTAATTTGAAAGGTATACATGTATGTATGACATATGAAAAAGATCTCCATCAAATAAACATTGTTTTTCATGATTAAGCACCGCATCCCGACTCTCTGCAAAAAAATGCTACTCCCAACGTCATAAGCCAGTGTGGTCCTACTGTCATAACCGATCTGCTTGCACAATTCTATTTAGAATCATTTTAAAAGCTCCCGAATTGTCTGGAGAGGAATATCGTTTGTAGATTTTTATGCCTAATTCTAGGAAAATTGTTGAAACTGGAACATGGAAGGCACTAATTTGTGATATTAGGAGAATAGAATAGACTGAGGTAAAGCATGTCCTGAGAAGGGTGACGTGATCTTTGCTCCAGCGATAATATGCTCCGGCAATGATACGTCCAAAGACAAAGGATTAGAGTTAAACGTATCATTTGGTTTTTGGTCCAAGTAAAGGATTAGATTTAGGGTTAAGCCTCATTCCCACTGTCATGCGATCCATACGATCGCCATGATTGGTCATTCGTAGCTGATCGTGGAACTCTTGTATACTTCTCTAAAGTTTCATGTTTCGATACCCTTGGGTGCTATTTCTCAAAGGCTCCAGAAATTAACTAGACGTGCATTCTTCAAGTATAGATCGCTGAATATAGCGATGTCCGGTATGGACATGGTGTTGGTCTTGTCCAAGGTTGATCACGATCATCACAATTTAAAAACACAATTAGATGCGATCTTTCACTCTTTGTTACAATCTGATACAGTGATCACGACTGACAATTACTTGTGATCGTAGACAACTTTTTAACTGTCTAAAATTTTGCTACGATCAACACGATTGTAATGACTGACTTCAAGATTTGATAAGATCACCACTGTTACTCAATAATTTAGACCATGATTTAAATCGTGGTGCAAATCGTGATAGTGTAGTGGAACGCCCCTTTAGGGTAAGGTTTAACATTAGCATTTTGCACCGGAGCAATTATTGCTGGGGCATATGTCATTCATTCCTGATTTAAATAGAAAAAATAAATAGTACAGTTAACACATTCTTTAAACAAGATAGCCTTAATTAGTACATGTCAGTAGCCAGAGCTTAGCATAGTAGACAGAAACTGCAGTTGAAAAAGAAAAAAAAAAAAATTGAAATGGTGAAATTCTAACCAATAATTTTGTGTGCCATCTTCTCTACTCCCCTCTGTCTACCATTTTCCTCCAACCCCACTACCAGTGGAGGCCCAGTACAGCAGTAGCAGTAGTCACGAGTCCATAAGCTCCCAGTCGTCCTTATCAACGCATTCGTCAAGTTCCTCTCCGCCAACTAGTAAGAAAGCAAACTCTCTCTCGACAGGTAGGCACGAATTTCTCTGAAAATCAAACACCTCTTTATACCATTCCATTTTTTCTTTGTAATTGAGTTTAAAGTGTTAACCGTTTTGGTTATTTTCATTTTCTCTATGCCACATGATTTCAAACCTTGAAAAGTGAAATCACACAAAATCATTTTTCATCCATGTCATTTAAGTTAAATTTCTCACCATTCTGTGTAAATTCAAAACCTTTATAATCAGTAAAAACCATCCCCACTCACCTCATGTCAGAATTTTCGTGATGAATTTATCCTTGTACAACTTAACAAAATCGAAAGATAGATATATATGCATTTTCCCAACTTAAATTTCTAACCAAATGTGATGTAACTTACAAAATGCACATAATTTGATTAGTACAAACCACTTAAGTCCACGTAACTAATGTGACATAAAAACAAGTATTTCTTTTGTCTTTTCAAACAGTACTACTGAGAATCTACAAATCACATCATTGTAATTCTATTTTTTATAGAATATACCTATTGATTGACCATTTAAAGCTCACTCTTTTTGCTGCGTGATATGTTACAAAAGCTGGAATAGCATTTTTGGAATTCCAAACATTTTGATACATTTCTTCTCTGTATGTCAATCAGTGACCATTACCTGTTTTCTGCATGATTGAAGATGAAATGAAAATGTGTTGTACCATACTACCTCCTGTATGCATTATGTACATCTAAAACATTTAGTAGGATAACAACCGTTTGAGTCTGAAATAAAGCTGTAAAGTTCTTAGAAATTACTTGAAATTATATAGCATTTTGACTTGGCATGATAGAATTGCAGATCAAACACATATATATTTCATTAATATGAATGCTCTAGAAATTAATACTATATATATATGCAAGTAGTTTGTGATATTTCCTAAAGAGTTTGTGTATTAAAACAAGCATGGAGGATTGTTTGTGATGAACCTTTCATGCTCTTGCACTGAATTTGCATGGACTGAGCAGAAAAACAAGTAACACACTAACCTAACATGTGAGACACAGCATCATCTCAAAGGCTCAAATTTTAATGAACTAAAGTTTACAAAGGATTATGGAATTTCCTCACATTCACCATATTTGTAATATCTATTTAGGCTTTGCATTTGATTCAGCAATAACCAGTATTTTGATTTATCAGAACATGAAAAAACTACACAAAGTACACTTTAGCAACAATGATTGCAACTGCAACAATAACAAGTTTGATATAAATTCTAATAATTCTAATAAGCAAATAAATGCCAAAGAAAGAAATTAAGTAGTTTGTTATTTAGATTTGCAAAGAAAGTTGATGTGGGGGTGGGAGCTGGGGTTATTTCTCTTTAGCTTTTTTGTTGTTGTCAAGGTGGTCAAGGTGACAATCATGACTGGATTTAAAAATGGCTTTAAAATCATACAAAATCATAAGTGCCATGGTTTATATTCCATCTTTATAATCTCGAAAAAAAAAAAGCAAACAGATTTCTTCAAAATAATGTTTATGTGTTTAAAAAAGGCATTGACCATCATGTAATGATGAGTGAATTGCATTGCACGGCATCCTTGAGTATGCATCATTAAAGAAATAGTGGTAAAATGAAAATACAGAGTTGCCAAAATAGATGCAGCCAGGCATAAGAAGCTAGTGATCTTCTTTTTCTACATGCCCATTGTAAAGATAAAATGATAATAAATAATCCAATAAAACACGTGAAACAGATTATAAGTGAAACTAGGATGTACTTAAATGCAAAGTGCTTGCACAAATTTGATAAAGAGTTGCAGAAAGGGTCTTCTTTTTAATATCAGCTTTTCAAACTACCCAAAATCATTTTGATTGCAGTATAATGTAATCGTCGTGATAGTGGTAGCACAACCATCCTTTCATGACAAGTGTTTTAAATTGAAGTCAAAATCATGTTTTCTTTATTTTCCCCATTTGCTGGAAAGCAGTGTAAATATTGTAGTGCAGTAGTTCTGACATGTAAAAGTTAATCTGTCCATCCTTGCTTCCCATCTACCCCAACCCCTCCCTGTCTGTCAGTGTTGTGCCGTCGCCACAAGTTTTGCCGCTTGAAAACATTACCTTCCCATAAGGTTTGTACGGGGCTTCGGATCCAGGCCCCAAACTCCGAGGCTGAAATCATTACCTTCCCATAGGGTTTGTACAGGGCCTTGGATCCAGGCCACAAGCTCATAGGCCAAGGCTGCCTGAAAACATTACCTTCACGTAGGGTTTGTACAGGGCCTCAGATCCAGGTCACAAACTCCGAGGGCAAGGCCGCCTGAAATATTACTTTCCCCATAGAGTTTGTACAGGGCCTCGGATCTAGGCCGAGGCCAAGGACTCTGAAAATTGGCCTCGAGGCCGGCCTCAGCACAACATGGCTGTCTATCTTGCTCATCTTCTTGTCACCAAATATCAAGTTGTCACTTCCTGTAGACCAATCTTGTTTGTAGAACACTGTACCGCTTGATCCACCATAGGCGGGGGCCATCTAAGGTCATGACAAAAGATGGTCATTTGAATTCATGCAGTACTTGAGTTCAAAGACAGATGCAAACATGAACTATTTGTGGCATCTTTTGTGACACTCTCATATGGCCCCCAGACTCGGTGGATTAAATGTTACGTTTTTAAAACCAAATTGGTCAAATTAATAGTCTCTTTCCTTTTGTTTGTTGTCTTTTCCGTCTTCGTATTACTTTTCTTACCATTTCCCATTTATCATGTCTTTTATGCCACGGCCGTAAAGTGGTGCCAGAGGCACAATGTTCTCCTGTTGTCCATCCGTATGTCCATCCGCTTGTCAGTCTGTCCATCCTTACATCCACACGTCCGTCTATACGTAACGTTTTGTTTCACGCAATTTCTCAAGAACTGATCCATGGACTTCTATGAAAATTGGCTGATGTATCATTGTCATAGACAGAATGACTAGACTGATCAAGATTTGGGGTAATGAGGTCAAAGGTCAAGGTCACAAGTCGCTTTGTACAATATGCAGTCAATATACAGCATGGGTAAAACGTATACTTGATATGAAACTTAGCTTAGTATTACCATAGATAACCATGTTAAATATCGGGGTCAAAATGTCAAGGTCACTTTTTGTATTCTGTAGGTAATTCACTGCATTTCAATCGCTTAAGAATAGACCAATGAATTTTCGTGACACTTAGCTGAAGTATATGTATTGTCATGGAAGGATAAACAGATAAATATTAGGGTTATAAAGATGAAAGCTCATAGGTCATTTCTGATACACCTGTACTGATGTAGACAATACTGTTGTCTGTTGGTAACAGGAAAGAAGAAAGGAAAAAATTAACGAGCACCACAAAATGTGTTGGTTGGCTAAGGAGGGAGGACCCTTGCCCGTATGACCATGATAAAATTTAAACCCGTAGAAAGCAACGTATACTTGCATATATCACAGTAATTTTCAATAATATTTCTGTAACAAGGAAGAAACATTCGACTGTAAAATTTTCACAACGGAAACCGTGATCAGTAAATCCTATTTTAGAGACATTTTGTCGTGAATGTAGGACTGCTTCCATTTCTTGCTATTCCCATTTCCGTTTTAACACAACTGTTTTGATGTTATTACTTTCCAGCCATTTTCGTCATGTTTGTTCTTTATTTCGTTACCATCACCATCATCGTCTTCTTCATCAACATCACCACTTCTTTGTTATCAGTCTCACCATCATCATCGTCATTACTGTCACCATCATTACGATAATCACTGTCATCATCATCATCATTATTACTATCATCATTGTCATCATCATTATCCTCCTCCTCCTCCTCCTCCTCCTCCTCCTCCTCATCATCATCATCATCACTGTCATCGTAATTTTCCAAGTGTTGTATTAATGAATTACTGATGTGTTTATCACTTTTCGTGTGAATTGTTTCTTCAAATCCCGAAGTCGCCATTACTTTCTTCTGTTACTCATCAAATCATTGTTATAGCTCATCCCTCACCATTTGTACATTTTCTCCATTCCCTCCTGTCCTAAAATAATTCCCTTCTGTCCACAAAATAATTCCCTTCACCTTAAAATGATTATCATGAATGACATTAACGTAATTGCATAATCCTCCTACTTCTTATACCGTTGATAAACACTGTGTTTCTTCTCACACTAACATGCTACCACTCCACCATCCGGCCTTCCAGTATTTTGGAGGTCAATTCAAATGAGGAAGTACCCCAAGTACCATACCTACCATGGTAAATCTCTTGAGTGTCCACCACCCCCAACTGCATGCTTTGCATATTTGACATATTTGACATTCCTCAAGTGTGTATATTGCCTTGTATATTAATTTAGTCAGTGGTTAGTTTTGACTGGAGTTGTGATTGGGTCCAGTTTTAAATGTTAGTGCAACCGCGACGCACAGTTGATGATTCTACCCAATAGATCACCTGAATCAAGATGAATATAATCATGATTCTGCACAGTGACTTGCATGATTGCACATTAATTTGAATGTTGCATGGATTGTGTATACTTAGTGATGACCACGGCACACTTGCATCTTTCTGGTTTTATGTTTTTTTCCCCCAATTTCCATTATTTTTCCTTGTAAGAATTGTATTTTTCAACCTTGTCTTATTTCCATGGTTATTTAGATGTGAAGTGCAGAACTCAACAGGTCCACACATTGCAGTCACAATATGAAAAAATGACTGAAATTAGAAAATACCTGTATGCTTTAGTGCCTTTCTATTTTGCCCATTCCAGTGTAATTTGTAATGCTTTTTCTAAGATGTCATAATTGATAAAATTGTCCATTTGTTTTGTGTGTGTGATGTTATTACTGGTACATATTTTGTGGTGTTATAGCATACTAGTCTTTTATTGTTTATTTATATGTTTTTCTTTATTGATTAAAAGTGTGACCCATTGGCCAATTGGAAACTATTCCTTAGGCTGCAGGAATCCAGATTTTCACACAAGATGCCCTGTTATTAGTTTTCCCATTTGCTATGAATGGCTTTATTTATCAAGCTGCTCTCGGGTTGTAATAAGAGTTTAGTCACCTGCCACAAGTAATAACACAATGCACTGGATTTACAATACACAGTGACTTCTAGCAACTCCAGTGATTGGTTGATTTCTTGTGATGCATTATGCGAAAAAGTTATAATTGTAGACTCCATCTACACACTCTACATGTGCCTAGTGCGAGCTAACTATATCTACAAATCTGCTTGTGTTGTATTGGTGTATAAATTATAGGGTAAGCTGTGGCTAATACCCCTTTCATGATAGGGTTAATTTTAATGGGTGTACCCAGGGACACCCTGTGAAATCTGTAGCATTGGACATAGCAAGAATGGGTTATACTCTATCCTTTCATGCTACCGTATGTCCAACGGTGCACCACCGTTGAATTCACCAGTAGTTCACTGGTGAAAATTTCTTTAACATTAGAGAGAAGACTCCAATGAATATTATTATGCAAGAAGCAGAAGTACACCTGTCTTGACATGGTGCATATTTTACCCGGTGTTTCACCAAGAAGACCCTTTCACACTATCTCTTCCCCAGTGAACCACCTTTAGTTTGTTGGTGTTTACCCTCAATGATTGGAGAGTAAAATCTCAGAGAAGTTCACCTGTGAATTCACTGGCGTTTTATCCAAGACGACTTTCATGCCAGAGCTTTCACCCGGTGTTCCCGGGTACACCTGGTAAAGTTCTCCCTAGTGTGAAAGAAATTTTGATTTGTGAACCACTGTTGAATTTACCGGTGGTTCACCATTGGACATGGGGTGAAAGCGGTATTAGTGGAAAAATGTTGGCTACCCAATGTAGAAATCTGTAGTTCAAGTCCAGATCATGATGATTGTGCCCTTGGGTAAGGCACTTTATCCCCATTACCCTGTCCCTCAGAGAGGACATACAGCCTGATGTCCGGGGTTGACACAGAAACACTTCAGCACAATAAAGAACATATACACTTGTCATTGTGATCCCATATTGCACATCAGTGCTATTGCACATCAGTGCACAGACGGGATACATAGGAGTAATAGTGATTAAGTCACTTTTCTAGTCCCTGTAATATTTGATTATGACCAATCAATAATGATTATAATAAAAATGATAATAATAATAATAATCATATTTTGATTTTAAAGGAGAAAGTTGCTAATGCAGTCACATGTATTTATGAACAAAAAAGCAATTATACGTTGTATTTCAGTCCATTATTTTACTGCATTATTTTATTTTCAAGGCAGTAGGACTTTGTAGTAGTATGCCCAGTATACTATAATTTTTAACATGAAGGCTTAGTGTGATTTAATGGCTTGTTGCAATATATTGAACAATGAACATGTCTTGTCATTGTATTATATTGGAAAATACTGTTCATTACTGGAAATGGAACAGACTATTAAAAATATCACATTGTTGCACACGTCTGTCCATGGTGTATCAAGCAACATATCTTAGATTTCCTGGTCCATGCTAACATGATTAACATGCTATTACTCTGTCGCCAACTATAGAGTAGGAAACTAAAATAAACTTCATTTCCAAAATTGTATCCAAAAAGATACTTATTGTAACACTCTCACACCTGTCAACTGTCCCTATTTTCCATGGACAGTCCCAATTTTTGGCAAAGGAAAAAGCACTTTTTTCCCATTTTTCTAATTGTGTCCTTATATTTGCAAATATTTGTCTGTAGTAATGCATAGGATATTGAAGAATGTCCCTATTTTTCAAATTGTTTACCCCATTTTGTCCCTATTTTGGAGATTTCAGGGTTGGCAGGTATGCACTCTGTAATTGAATTAATCAACATGTTTTTTACCTGGTCTCAAATATGCAGCCATGATTATTTCAAGTGTAAACTATTCCATCACTTTGTCTCTAACATTGGGTCATAGTGTGGGAAGATAAACTACTTTTACCAAATCATTTAACAAAATGGTATTCATTGTATTTCTCTGTAATTGTACTAGGCAGCATAAATATCCAATTCCTGGTCATAAATGTTTTACATAATTATTTCATGAAAAGAACATGAACTGCACACCCCCCCCCAAAAAAAAAAGACTTAAAGTGAATAATGTGGTTCATTTTGTTGTTGTTGATAGTTGTTGATGTCTCCAAAAGATTCTTTAATTTGGTGTTTGCATTGACTTTTTGCAAGTAGGCTTAATATATTTCGTACTTTCTTTATGCACCTCTTTGCCATTTTATAGAAAAAATTATCTTACATTACAGAATACTAGAGGAAATGCTTAATCCAAGATTTAATCATCATACTCCACAATTTGCATGGAAGCACTCATATTTAGTTCCTTAATGACCTTTAGAATATCTTTAGTTAAAAGTTTAGTTTGAATATTTGTTTAAAGATTCAATGGTAAACTTGTCTGTTTTGTTACTGGATTCAAAGTTTGTCTGAGTGTAGCTTATAATTTGTGATTTTTTTCTATGATTAGTTTAGCACCTAAGTGTGGTATTAATTTGTGGTGTTTCAATGTGTTTGGCAGCGTAATTTTAATTGTTAACATTTCATATGAATGATACTACACCCACAATTTTGATTATTCTTATTTGACCCTGTGAAATTTTTCAGCTATCTTAGTTTAGCACCTAAATGTTGGTATCAATTTGTGGTGTTTCAATGTATTTTAGCCGCTCAGCATCAAGTGTTCACATTTCGATATAACGTATGATAAATGATCCCACAATTTGAATGATAACTTACTTGACCACTTAAAACTTCTTGCCCATCAATCAGGCAAAAGCCCACCCCAAAGCTTGGACGAAGAAAGACCTAGTCCGCTACGGACATTCAGATCTCCCTCAGACAATCCAAGAACAGGTAATATGTTGTCATGGAAACAGTGTAGCCTCGTTGTCATGGAAACCGTGTAGACATATAGTTTCCCTTATTTTGTTTGTGACATATAGTGGTAGTAAATATGTTATTTATATATATTCTTTTTTTTTATTAACTTATTTGCCATGTAAATTATCGTAATTATGTTTTGCTGAATTCTGTTCACTTTCAATGTAGTATTTGTTGATCCTGCACCATAAAATTGTCAAAAATTTATCAGACACAGGTTTTGAATGTAGGTTATATTCAGAAAGTGGAGCATGCTAAGCTTTACAGTGATATTAATGATAAGTAATTCATTACAATTACATGGTTCCTAAAGCAATTACATAAATGATAAAAAGTGCACCTCCTGGAAGACCAATTTTTAGAGAAAAGGGACTTGCGTATCGAAGTATAGGATTTATTCAAGGGCCTCAACTCCAGTACGCATTGTGCTGTATTGTGAGTAGAAAAAATAACATTCACAACTCCATGACTACTATATAAAGATTATGGGATCAACTTGATACTTGGCATATTTATTAAGTATGTTCTATTCATGACTATTTAGAACTTTCAGTGCAATAGCTTGCTCCTTTTGAAAGTTATCAGGGTTCAAATAGGGAAGAATAAACTTCAGGAATAAAGGCACAGCTCTTAAAGCATGGACCAAAAAATGATGGGTCTACCTCAGAAATGATCTTTTCGCATTTGTTTTGTACTCTAAAAATTCTGAATTGTATAGTACAAGGATGGATTTTCAGAAAAAATAATGTGAAAAGCCTAAAATCAACCATGATGACCCGAATTATCTATTTTGAGCCATAGTGCAAAATGTTTTTGTCATTTGTGTTTACTTTATCATACAGGGTCAGTGGGTCACATTTGTGATGTAGAATTTTGAAAGAACACTTTTGATAATAAATCTTATATTATTGAATTAACATCCCAGTTGTAACACACGTACAATGTCAAATATTAATACAGTACATAGATAAGCAGCAAATAATTAAAAGAAAAACTATAAAAAAAACTATATTTTGTTATGATTGCCGCCCAATGTGAATGTGAATAATTCAATGCCATCCTTCCTTCCAAAAGACCATTTTCAACAACATATAGTTTTTATCCACATGTAATCACCACTTGTGAAGTATCAACATTTTTCTAGATCTGCATATCATTACAACATTGTCCATTTCCAACTGCCATTTGAATTGACCCATTTCATTATTTTCATTTCATCTTTTTACATACATACAATGTACATACACACCTGAACATGTTACCTGTTCTGTCATATGGAATCTTTATCAGAGATTTTCAGATTGTAGTAAATAGCATTTCAAGTTTCATGTCATTTCATGGTGATATAATCACATAATTATGTACTTGTATGCATTATGCAAACATAAATAAAGTAACAATTTTTCAATATTTTCATAGAGAAGTAAAGATGCACCAAAGAAAGTTCATGTTGCAAGCATTGTACCGGTACTTTATTCATGGATAATAAATGGTGGTCAGAAAAATGTACTGCAGGAGTCCCAAACAAAAAGCTTTACAAGTTACATACAATCAAAGTATGCAAAGTATGACTGGAATACACACGGTTAATGTTCGATCTTAGCAGATTCAGAGCAGAATTACTTGGTATTTTTAAAACATTTCTGACAAATCTTAAAAACATTGAAATGGTGTGTATGTCCATTTTAACAACTTGATTACACGTACAGTTTTGACGTTTTTGACGATGGTGTTGGAAGATGGGGTTGGAAAAGCTATGTGCCATGCTTCATTGTGGTTAAAGCAATATTTTGCTTTGCAGTGGGTCTGCATGAAATTGTAATATATTTTATGGAAAAAACAGCATAACACAGTCTTGCTGCCATTCCAACATACAGTACGGTAAATAAAGTATTTCAGATGATATTTCAACACTTAGTTCATTTGCTCCATTTCTTAAAAAAAACAGATTTTAAAAAACAGATTTAAAAAACATGAAAGCTCATTTTATGATTGGTTTTATTTTCTTTATGATTTCAGTCAGTGGTTCTTGTGATTATGTCCATATTAGCATTTTTTCCCTGTTTGCCATGTACCTGTACATCAACTGTCTGCTTTCTGTAATGTTTGTATGAGATATGATTAATAGCAAATTTCATACTTTCTGTTTTAAATAGTAAATATGACATTGCAACTTTTCAGCAGGTCTACTTGTGCTTCACGCATATGCAGATATTGTCAGCTGAGAGCCAGAAGGGCATTATTGCTGTACAAACTATAAAGCATTGACGCCTTTTGGATTTAAGCAAACAATGTGTATCTGTCTGGGTTGGTGGATTTAAATCACACGATTTGAATGGCTGATTTACATTGCAATTTGAATCAATGATTTTTTTATTGTGATTTGATTTAATAAAAACAAAGAATTTTGTAATACATAGATTGATCATGTGACAAAATGCAGGAAAAAAAAGTCAAGAAAAATCAAGACTCGATTTCTTCAATTTTTGGTTTGAATAATAATAAAATCTAAGGTTAAATATTTTCAAATGATGGATTGTTTCAAATTATACAAATCAACTGCCTTTTACATCTATTGGGGGTAATGTTTTGGGTGATAATTTTTCTTTAAAATGTGTCAAGTTTTTTTATTTTATAAAAAAAAATCATCAAACCATAGTAACAGTTTTATTGATTTACTAGAAAACTTTCATTGTGTCCACTCAAAAGATATTTATAAGATATCATTTTCAATTGCATCCTTTCTTGCCTGTACTTTTTGTCATCCACCAAAAAGAATAATTTAAATATTTCCTTGTAACAAATGAAAAAGGGATCGCAAATAAATGGCGTTACCCTTTTTTCTTTCAGGGTGAAGGGACAAGGATTTATGTGCTACCCCCCCCCCCCTTGTGGTTGTTGAAACAGTATTTTGTCTTGTATTTCTGCATGACACAACAGTATAATTACACAACAGTATAATTGTTGGGTCATGAGTTGTGTAAGGATTTGACTTTCTTTTGTCAATCTTCAGTGCTTTGTTTATCTCTGCCAATGTAGCATGATATGACTGACTTACCTGAAATTCCCATAACAATGTAAAACGCATTATTTTACAGATCTGTGTTCAGATTCATAGATAGATAGATAGATAGATAGATAGATAGATAGATAGATAGATAGATAGATAGAATTGTTAGATAGACAGATAGAATTGTTAGATGGATGGATAGATAGATAGATAGATAGAAAGATAGATAGATTAATTGATCAATAGAATTGTTCGATAATTAGTGGACAGTACTGTTTGAGTATTCCTCAAATATATACCATAATGTTTATGTTAAATGTGTTGACAGTTGGACTAACCCTTCATTCCAAAGATATGTATAATATATATATATCTACCTACTTATGTCTATGTATTGCATTGCATATATGTAAATATGTAACACTGGTGAGATGATAGTGTTTCATATAACCCCTGTCAGTGGCCATCACATCATAATATGATATATTTCATTGGTGTTTGCATTAACAATTATAATTGGGGCCAATTCATTTCCTTTTATGAAAGTAGTCATTTCTTTTTTACATTTCATCATGACAATTTTGTACTACTCATTAACTTTGCATCATAAACACACAGGTTAATTGTTTGAAACAATGTGGGCCAGTATCAGTATTGGTGCTTGGCAGATTAAGTTTTTGTGAAGATGATAAATTTTTAGCGGTGTTCATTGTTTTCAAAGTTCATTTATGCAAATTTTCAATTATTATTGTTATTTCTCTACTATGTATAAAAACTAAAATTCTCAGATACTTTATGTTATCGACATGAAATGTCTGATATTTTGTAAACTTGCCATGCACAGAATATAAAATCTTAGTTCTATGTTGAAACACCGAGATGAAGAAACAAACAAAACAAAAATTACAAAATAAACTTTGAGAGATTACTATTCTATTTAATTTCTGTCACATACACGTCACTGACAACTTCAAATGACAGAGAGAGACAAAGTGTGTGTATCCCCAGTATATTACATTGTTCAGCAAGCATAATCCTGTTGATATTGCACTCGTATGTTACCTCCATGTTTGCGTCTATTTGCATTGTGCATAATTATCTTGTCATGTTTTAATTACTTATTAGCATGATGTCTGTATTTTTGTTTCCATTATTATAGAAATTGTAACACATATTTATATGAATATCATTGCTCACCTAATTACTCAGGGGAAAAGGGGGTGGGGAGGCACTTTTCATCAAGCATAACAGCATTTATGTACATAAATGATTGTAGTGTGTAATGATTAGCATGACAAAAAATGCATCTTGGATTAAGGTATACTTCAAGTTCCAAACATTGTTATTTCTGTAAAAAGATCAATGAAGGAGAGTGGGGACGTGGGAGGCATGGGAATCCCTCAAAGATTGTGTGGGGTTGAACGCCTGATAAACACATAACTTTCATCAGAGCAAGTCTAACCTATTAACAACTCACATCCATTATTTGTAAGTGCTGCTTTGATTAATACATATATTGATCAGTAAGATAGGATTAATTTCTTCAAATGTTTTGAGTTATTGCAAAAATCTGTGAGTGAAATATCCTTTTAACATAAAATTATTTATAGCATGAGAATGAAAGCTTCCTTGCCCATATTGATGTTTATAGTTTCAGTTATGCCTTGTACTTCCTTCAACCTAACCCCTTTCCCTTCCCACTTTCCCCTTCCCACCCTTCCCACCCTTCCCATCCCCTTCTCCTGTATAAAACAGTTACCTATCAATATTTATTAGTGTGATTATTTAATTAATATTCTTTTAAATGTATGTGTTTTACAGGCTCGTCAATGTCAAGACCACCGTTAGCAAGGGCGGATGAAGTGTAAGTGAAAATCCATGACCTCTTAATATAAATGATAACTACTTTTGATTACATAATACAAGAGCATGTGTTGTTGTTCCTATAACATTTCTAACACTTAAATGCAGTGTGTTTGATTTGCTGACATGGGGGAAAATTGTCAATTTGGGTGTTGAAACAAACAGAAATGAACAAAAAGACAATTTCTTGCTATTTAGACCAAGTAGTAGAGAGGAATGCTGTGAGAAAAGCATTTATTTAATAAAAAATTAACTTAAAGACAATTTCTTGCCATTTGAACCAATTGGCATAGAGGAATATTCTGAGAAATGCATGTATTTGTAAAGGGCATGCATGAATCTCTCTAACATCCTACAGGGTTTGAAGGAATTACCAATAATCCATCCAAAATTCAAATCATACTAGATCTGTAAATCTATTGTAACACGGTTGTTTGTGCCCAACATCAATCATACTACTTTTATCTCCACAACTTCGCGAACAGACGCAATATGTGTTGAATTGAAAAAAAAAAACAATACCAGCTCTCCACTTTAATATTCTATTTTGATTTTAATGGAAAACATATCTGTTTAAATCATGTTTCATACTTGTGTAGTAAAAATGTCTACCAAATATTAAGTGTGCAACTGATTGTAGTCCATTGCTGTATGAATTGTCTTTTGTGAACTGCAAATCAAGGACACATCTTCAAAATGGTTATCATGTTTTCATGAATTGCTGTGAATTAAACAAGTGTAAATTTTGTGAGTTATTCAGCTGCTACTATTAGGTCATGTGTCGTATGGTGGGACCCCTTTGCGTTACAGGCACCAAAATTACGAATTTTGTCACTTCTTGCATTTAAACCAATATAACTCCAATAGTACTTATCAGAAAGCAACAAAAGTATACATTTTCTGAAAGCTTATACTTCAGAGAATCTCGATCATCCAAGGTCAAGTTGCTATACAGGGTGTGTAAAAAAAATTAAAGGGTAATATCACAAAAAACATATATTTTTGCGATATTAATGACAACTCATTACACTTGTCAGTATCAAGTCATGGCTCAAAATTGATGTAATGTTGTGAAGAAGCACACTTTTAGCTTTAAGAAAATGTATGGTTTACTACTTTTTGATTTTCAGATGGAGTGATACAGATTGTGACAAAATATGTTTAAAATTGTGTTGCGATTTGTTA
>JZLH01S0013793.1:41677-54968 GCA_001188425.1 Eucidaris tribuloides
GGTATTTGGGGGTCCCACCATACAACACATGACCATTAATAAATCACAGTTCAACTATAACCATCCAGTTATCTGACAATCATTGTAGTTCTGTTGTTTTTTATTTATCCCTTCTGCTGTATTCAGCAAGCTCAGATCCAAAACAAATCATTACGTCTTACTTCTATTTCCATTATGAGTATATGCAACATTTTTCTTTAGAAATTACTTATTATGTGAAGAAAATTTTTATAATTTGTTGCATTGGGCGAATAATTAAAAGATTTATATTTTCACATGCCTTTTACAAAATGGATTTTTGAAAATTGTTAAAACAAAAATCACAGCATGACAGAGGTTTGCTGCTCACAGCCTATGCCCCAAATTTGCTCACATAGGAGATTCTTATCTTTTAAGTCTATGAAAAAAGTTTTGTCTTGTGTTGTTTCCAGAACATTGATTTCTGTATTTCTGGGTAGATTTATTTTGTTCAAAGTTTATTTCAAACATCAAGATAACAAACAAGTGGCCTCTTTAATGAAAATTGGCTCAAGATCAGTAGAAAATAAATTTGCTCCACCAAAATTTGCTTCAGTCAGACAATTTATCAACACTGTCAATGCTATTACATATGATCAGGGATTGGGTTAAGAATGAACGGCTCTAGTATTTCACAGTGAGAAGAGAAAGCTCCACCACAGGGCAAGGATTAAAATTTGGGGTTTGGAAAACCCAGGTAATTCTATTGTAATAGGTGGGTTGAGGAAGCAGAGACTTTTCCTTATGTGGAGACTCAGGAGGGGTCGTGACATAATACTAGCAGAAGGCAAAAGTAATCATTGGACATCAGGAATAATTCATCATATTATAACCACAACCCCCCCCCCTTCTTCCGTTGCAATTGTTCCTTTGGAATATTAACCCCAAGTCTCCTTCCCCATCCATGTGATGCAAGAACTCTTCATAAACATTGTCACAAATTTTACAATGTGTAATTTCATGTCGCATTAAAGCGTGGTATTTGTAAACAATATTAACTGTGCTTCGTGAAACCATGTTACAATTTCTTAATCTTCTTACTAATAACTGAATTTATGACATTTTATACTGCATCTAATTTACCTTCACTCAATGTTAAGTGGTTATTGTTGAAATCTGACCCTGAGATATATATCAATCTCAGTACATTTCTTGATCACTTATGCATACTTCACTGCCATAGAGTAACCTACATGTATTTCACTATGCACCATTTGGCTGACACACCCCCATTTTCCTAGTGTGGGATTTTTTTTTCATGCCATGACTCATGAAAGCTCATTTGCTATTGGTCAGTAACTCATGAAAGCTCATTTGCTATTGGTCAATAACATGCAGGGACAACCATGAAGGGCCAATCAGAAATAAGACTTCATCTTCTAGCTCAAGCGCTTCATCATCATCACAGTATGTTAATGCAGATATTATGCATGCACTTCAAAATATAACAAAATAGTTTAATATACGTGTATACATATATATATTTCAAAATATGTGTGATTCTGCTTGTGTGCTACTGTAAAGTTGCTGTCCCCTAAAGTCCAATGAACTCTTCCAATTTTTTTTAGTGTACTCAAGACTGAGAGGTCTGTTCCAACAGATTTTGTCAGCTGGAATGGGGGAGGGGGCAAGGGGGTTATTTATTTATTTCGATTTTATTTAAGGAGGGTTGCCCTTTCAGTTACAAAAATGTTCAGGGGTCATTTCATCCAATTGATGGAAGGAAATATACACAAGTGTTGCTCAACTACTGTGAATTTTTTTTTAGACTGAAATAGAGGCAAAAACAATGAGTTGCACAGAAGTGGCCCTTTATGAAATGCTAAATTACTCCAGATGTCTACTAATAATTATTATTGCCTTCTGCTAATACTGTGATATGATCATAAATCATCATTTTTTTTTTCGTTCATTTGGACAGGAGATTGAAAACTGATGTAAAAATGCAACAAAATTTCTGTTATGATGAGATTGCCCCTTACCAAAATTTTAATTAAGTATGGCATACAGTATTTCAACATCCCTGGGTTGTTGGAATTCATGGGGACAGTATTGGGTCGCATAAAAGTCAAGCACTGAGTTGTTGTTGTTGTGATATGAATGTGACTAACATCATGATTGACCACCCAGTTCTGCTATCTGTCAATTTGTCATCATGCATTCTATTGGTTGTACATTTTGCTGCTTCTTATTGCCTCACGACTCTATACATCTTCCATTTTTGGCAAGCCTGGGAAACATATTTTGCTATGAAAGAGAAAACACATTTTGTACTGCTTTTGTGTTATTATAGTACACAGTGGTTAACAATCATTTTGCAGGGGGAGGGGAGGAGGCAGCATTGCAGGTTCTGTTGACATGTTGTAGACCATCTAAATTATGGTAGAACAAAAACTAATCTATATGTTACTCTTCTATGTACCACACAACACGTAATGCCAAATATATTTACTCAAGAAGCCTTTATGTGCTGTGTTTTTCATATCAAGTACTGGTTATTTCCAATTTTCAGTTGAAATGTTAAATATCTTGTCTCTTTTGCAAGTTCTTCTTTCCAATTCTTAATGTCCCTACTAACTGAACCATTGTGATTGTTGCCTGGCGTAACATCTACTGTATATGCTGAATATTTCGCAGTGGTTTCATTTTTACAAATTTATCGACTAAACAACCATACAATTTTTCACTTCTGGTATACCTGGACAAAGTGAATGCAAATGCAACAGTAGTTGTGAAAATAAACTCATGAGTTCCTCATTTTGAATCAAAATCGTAAGAATGTATGTATGCGAAATATATGGCGTATACAGTATTATGAGTTAGCATGTCTGCTGCCATTCCACGCAGCCAGCTTTTTGTTATATGGTCGTCCTCGATTTGTGTTTCCTAACAGACGTAGCACTGACCCACCTGTCTCAAAGGCGCCTACGGGCGATACAAGCAGTATATATGACTCGGCCGGGAAAAGGTGGGTAGATGCTTGCTACACAGACATGACCTACGAGCGTGTGACAAAAAAGAAACAAGACTGTGACAGCCACACCCATGACGCAATGTCAATCGAACCACCTCCCATGCCTCTGTGTTGCACAACATTTCATTAGCATTCTGTTTTCGTATTGTTTACCTGTCTCACACTGTGCCCCTTCTTTGGGCTGTTAAGTGGCACACCCCAACTTCGCCCCATCCCAATGCAAGAGGTTGCACAAACATTGAGCAGGGAATCAATCTAAAGTTCCTGATTCAGTTGGGTTGGGGCTGAACTACATGTAAATGTCTCAAGTTTCTCCTGAAGAAAATGCAATGTTGCGGGTGGGATTTTCTCCTGGAGACGCTTGTTTCAGTTTTAAAAATCTGAGCTGCATGATTCCCATGTACCAGTGTCTCTGACATGGTCTAAAATGAAGCCCTGAGAAATTGCAGTTTAAACGATCAGTAAGTGCTTTAAAAAAGTAAAAAATCATTGAGAGACCATTCCATCTTTCCCCCATAGACTGCTGTGTTGCAGAATTTCCTATCGCCCGATAGGAAATTAATGTGCCAATTTGTATCTGCACATATTGTACTAGTGACAGCATAACTGTCCAAACTTTTGTGTTCTAAGGTGTTTATATGTCCATTCGAACACTGTCAGCTACGTCAGATAGCAAAGTTTGACAACTTTTTAAACGTGTCTTCCACAGTGTTATATAGTGTCTTTAATCCCATGCCCAACTGACCCAAGAGCTTCAGATTGATTCACTGCTCCATGTTTGTGCCACTTCGTGTAACGTGAGGAAGGGGCATAGATTGAGATAGGTGAACAATATTACAGTAGATTGTTATAGTGATAGGCAACATTGTGGAGCTTCAATTTAAAAAACTGTTAAACTTTGATATCTGAGCTACCTATTAGTGTTTAAATGGACAAGTAAACACCCTAGAATACAAAAGTGAAGAAAGTTATGCTGCCACTGGCAAGGTATGCATGAATAAACAATTTCTACTCCGGTGGATGATAAAATAGCCTAGATCTGCACACAGTAAGTCTTTGGGAGGAAATGGGCAGGTGAATCCAGTCAATTTGAATGCTTGTAGATTTTCACTTTTTTAAAGCACTAAATCATCATTTTGAAATACAATTTTTTCAGGGCTTCATTTTCACACCTTATCAAAGACACTTGGAGCATGGATGATTATGTAACTCACATTTTTTTAACTGTGGTAAATAGCCAGTGGCTTTAATGATGAGATAGGCAACACAGTGACATGAATGGTGGGTTGATTGACATTGCGTCAGATTAGGCTGTCACAGTCTTGTCTCTTTTTTGTCACACCTGGTATTAAACCATTTCCTACCGGAATTGGATATGGCATGTGTTAGCTCTATGGCAATTAGAGAATTTCAGAAGTTATGGGTTAACTCTTAAAGGGTCACTGTCGAGGCAGAATGAAATAGCGCCCACTTTTGATGGGATTTGATAGAAATGGGGGTGCTCCTTCCCATAATGCATTGTAAACTGCAGTGATTTTGTGGAAGAGTACAGCATCAGGTATGTATCCACAATTTTTTTCTGGGGGTCTGATCATAATGTTTTGGACCTTTCACAATGAAATATCCACAGTTTTTTTTTCCAAGGGGTTCAAGTTGTGATCATAATTTTGGGACCTTTTCACAATGAAAAAAACAGCAGAAATGGCCCTTGAAAAAAACAATGTCTTTAGAAAAAAATGTGGACCTTTTGAAATTTTGGGGGGTCATACAACTTCCCCGACCCCCCTTGTCTACACCCATGAGCATTGTTATTGTTTTTTCGTACTGTCTGTATACCAAAACATTGCAAAAGTGTAGATTAATAAATATGTGTCTGTATGTTGTTTTTGAAGACTGATCCTCTCTGTGGTTTCATTTCCCACTGACAGTGGCTCTTTAACTGTGCACGTTACTTTAACTACTTGTGATATTTTGTCAGAATGGTATATCTTGATTATTTCAGTTATTGTAACTATTTGCATGCAGTGTGTGTGTGTGCATGTGTGATTTTGAGACACACCAGAGGAATTTTATATATTGTTTTAACAGAAGTATATGTCACAATTTTATTTTGTGTATGCTTGAATGTAATACATATTTCAAAACTGCTCAGGATGAATGCACGCTTTGCTGATCTTGGACTGTAACCGCATTTATAACGTGCAATAACAAATATACGCCAGATGATAATAGGATACAGTTATTCTTTTATAGCACCTTTTCAGACTGAAAGAATGCTTAATGCCTAGTACAAAGCAAGCCCAAAAAATAATTGTGCCACTAACCCTTATGTTATTATAGCATTTGGTATTTATTTTTATGCTTCAAGAGCTTGGTTGTTTATTAATCAAACATTTTTCTGTGAACATTAAATTTGTATTTTTTGCTTAAAATGCATGATATCTTGTCTGTGTGCAATAGGCACATATTTATTAAAAGCTTAGTTTTTGATATGGTGGGACTGATCATGGCATATGTATTTTGAATATTTAATTGTTTCCCTAAATATTAAAATGTTAATACTAATGGAAAAAATGTGCACAATGGAAGGTACAAAAGTCAGTACTGTTAGAAGACTATTTAAGAATTTGATATTTGAATTTAATAGTCTATCGTATGATATACATTATACTGTTCAAACTATAAATAAAGTATCAAAATTGATTTCACAAACAAAGATACCAGTTTATCATATTCCTGGTACATACCTGACTCACAAGAAGTTGAAATATGTTAATTATTCATGGCCAGCATAGATGTAAGGTCATCATGATTTGAATTAAAATATGGTTATAATTATGATGATACTCTTTAATAATGATATTTTCATAAGTTGAGATTTTATTATCAAGGATAATTCATAACATTTTCATGGTGTAGTCAGTTCTTTGTGTGTTACAAAAAGTCTCATTAAGAAATACAAGATCTCAGAGTTCATGTGATATCTCTTTGTCTCATACAATAAGCAATAAAGACCCTGTTCTGTCATTTTTTGTTCAGTAAGTTTGGTTTTACTATTTGGTTTCTATGACATTTCATTTTGTTCTAACTGGATTTGTAATGCTGTTATTATTGGTACAATTTCCTTTCAGGGGCGTGTGTGTACGGACGCTGTATGCATGTGACGCGGACAATGAATCAGAACTCTCATTCGAACCTAATCAGATCATAGTCAACGGTAAGTTTGAAGAGATTACTGAAATATGCGGTTGATAGAGTGTGGAACTTCATTCTTCTTCCACCTACTGCTTATTTCAAATTGGAAAATTTGTGAAAGATTACCACTGTTTGCTGGGAAAATGGTACATTAAGGAAGTTAAGGTGAACTGAGGAACTGCAAGTTCAATTGAAACCTGAAAAAATGTACCCATTTTCCAAACATGGTTTTTGTGGGCCATACTCTCACATTTATAGAAACTTGTGATTAAATCTGTGATAACTCAGAATTGTAAATTTCAAAATTTATGCAAAATTTCTCAAACACATTGTATTTTAAGAGGAACCATTGTCACAGGAACTTGAGCCTAAGGTAAGCTCCAAAGATCAATATCTCAATTATTGGCATCAATTATAAGATTATAATTGATGATTGGGCATTACTGAATGTGCATGTTTCTGCAATAAACCTTTTTCATAATGTATTCAATTTACAAATATTTTCTCTTCTGAAGCATACTTTTGAGTTATTTTTCATCTGTTTGTATGAATACAAATTTTTAATTCTAAAAAATTGTTGCTATGTCCGACAAGCCATCAGGTTGTCAGGGGCAACGTTTTGTCAGAATGGTATGAATAAAATTTGCATACATTTTGAAACTGGTCTATTGTAAGCAGCAATACAAGCTGCCAAACGTCTTATGGTTTTCACATGTTTAAGCATGTCTTAGTAGGAGATAGCCCCCATGAAAGACAACTTAGAATATTGAAACATACTGACCATTTCATTTCATTTCTGATTCAAAGTTTTTATTGTATTTCTGTCTTCTATCTCCCATTGCTGCAGTTCGATCTTCAAAGGAGAGGGGCTGGTTGCTTGGGACCCTCAACGGGAAGACGGGCTTAATACCAGAGAACTACGTACAATCTCTGCAGTGACAATAGAGTCGGCCCTCACCTGTACTAACGCACTGCGATGGAAATCCATTTTCGGGTGAGGGCGTCGCTTTCATCAGCATTACAGCATCGACACGAAAGCTTCTCACTGTCTACCCACGTGTCCGTGTAATAGTCTCCGATCTGTTATGTACTTTGGTTGTTTGTAGTCTTGTTACGGTCAACGATTCAACTTTGTTATTTGTGAGTGATTTAGTTAAATGTCGTTAAAATTCAAATCGCTCTTTGTTGATAAGAAACATATATTTAACTCTTAACATGCCAGAGAAACTTCAGCTCTATGGGCATTGTGGGTGTGTTGTGTGGTGCAGATTTGCAACTTTGGCATGTTAAGAGTTAATAAAACCTGTATGATAAAATAGAAGGTACAGGCAGTCATACAGTGAGGTCTCACAATAGAGAGCAGAAGCGATGACATCAAACTGGTTCAGAAATATGTGGGGACAATAGCCAAACTTTAACTCAGTACAACTGCAGCTTTCCTTCTGGTAGAAACAACCAGCTGCCACACGCTGTACCTGGTTCCACCATTGTCTACTCGCATTTCTGAACCAGAGTGATGTCACACTTTGGTACTCTATTACATAATATCAAAGATACAATCACAAAATGACCAATTTGGCCAATAGCATGCACACAACAAACATACAAGCTCACTGAATGTTTGTTGTGTGAAAAGTAGTAGCCTCATTTGTAAGCCTAGAACATATTGAAATCAGGAGGAAATAGGTCCAATGTCTCGCCCATTGCCTTTAGCCAGGAGTATGCCATTTATGAGATAAATCACAACTTTTAAAATAACTCTCTAAAAGTGTCATCCCTTTGAAGACCTTGTTTAATCCAAATAAGGTGCGATGCTAGTTAAATTTCCGTTGACCAAGAGGTAACATGTCTTAAGTCATACGATACATGTGATCGCAACCTGAAACTTTGAAGTCCACCTGTACCAATTGTACATCAAATGTACTGTTTCAAAGTTATCTGGCTTTTATTTCATCCCATGACATTCAAATTTTCTCATTATATGAGTTTATAGAACGTATATGTAAAAAAAACAGTTTTTTTCTATGAATCATTGAAAATATTATTGTTGGCCTTGAAGCCATTCCACTGATTTATTTTGCCTTTTCTATGGCCAGCTTATGAAAAAAAAAAGATTAAATGTTACATACAATTCATACATATGGGTCCTGATAACAAGGAAATTCATGAGAAATGATTAAAGAATTTATTTTAAGAGGGGGTGGGGTGGCAGGCAATAGATGTATACTTCAAGTACCCCAACCATTCTAAGGCTAAGATTCATACAAATTGAAAAATAAATGTGTAGAAATTTGTAATGTCTTGCAAATCCTCAATTTGAAATTAAATATAGGTTTTAATATTTTTACTTCCCACTGCATATTTGTTTTTCTACAATTGTCTTCATATTGTATGTACCAAACAGACTAATATTATTGTAGATCAAAGACATTGCTATATACACATGCACACAGCCATTTGTAATAATGGTGTAGAACAAAAAAACATTCGGATTAATTTATGTACACACTGCCTATTCAATATTATCTGCCAGCCTCATGCAGTTTCATTTATCCTCAGTAGAAAAACCATCTGATCTGAGACTATTTTGTGTTTGTGTGAGAGATAATTCTCGTCGTCGGAATGAAAAACTCTTGGAGCATATAAACTGTGAAATTACCATGTCCACTCTAGTGGTATTATGGTATTGACTTATATCGCCGTGTTTTACTTTAAGCTTTTATATTTCATTCAATTGCAACATTGAAAACATTTGAGTGCTATGATGATAACTATTGTGTGTTTTTGGTAGGCTGTAGTGACATATGTTTAGTAGATGAAATTATTATTACTTTTAATATTAATATATGATTATATCACAGTTATTATTCTACTTTGATTATATAATAACAAAAATATGTATATGTAATATATACGTCATTAAAGAACATAATTCAGAAATAGACATTAGATGGTAGGGAAAGTATGCCATTGTTTGGTGTCTATAAACTGTACATAAATAGATGCATACCTACCTACATGTACCTACCTACATACATACGTACATACATACATACCTACCTATGTACTGAGGTATTTGTTCATAGGTCATTTGAGTGTAAAAAAGTTTTATATATATGAAGATAAAGATGGATACACGAAATCTGTACAGATTAGCTTAACAGTGTCAAGAAAAGAATGCATGGAATTTACATCATTTGTATAATGTACAAACTAAGGAGGAACAATTTGTATAGCAAAGTCACCATAATTAGTCATTTAGTTTTGTTTTATCATATGGAGGAATTAAGCATTTATCGTGAAGGGAGGGAGGGAGCCAGTAGGCATCTTGAATATATCATTATATTATACTTGGATGTATAGCATCCCAATTCACCTTAAAATGATTGTAAATGTTGTTTAGAAATCGTTCAGAAGTTACTATTTGAAAAAAACATTAATCCTAGCTGTATATGCAAGGCTGTATATTGTATAGAACTGTAAGATGTAAGTCTCTTCTTATTAAAGATAATTATTGTAATTTTTTTTCAAAGTATTAACAGGAAGGGAAAAAATACAAAAAAAAATTAAAAATGAAAATAAAAATATTATCTCCTCTTCATAGTGACATTCCAATATAATGTACACCTATTTCATGTATAGTTTGTATAAAATTAAATTGTCATTCAAAAGAGGAGGGTCGAAGTAATTCATTGGAAACTTGAAGTAAGAAAAAGATACGTCTTCTTCTGTAATTGTCATCGTATACGTCCATTGTGTGTGTATCCCACCATGGTATTGGTGTTTACAAGAGCATTAGTAGTCTAGTCATAATATGTCTTGGCAAACAATAGATATATGTGTTTTTTTAATAGTTTTCCTTCTAAAGGAAAGTTTAAAAACAAGTTGTGTTAACTAGAGTCTTTTTGTAACATATTAATGTCTCTTTAATGTCTTTGATGCCTGCGTAATGTGAGTTAGAGCAATACAGCTGAAATATTTAAAGGTGCACACTTCTATTAGCTAACATTGATTTCCAGACTAATACCCCTTTCAGACTGAGTGTTACCTCCACGGATACCAAGGATGTATCTGAGACCACCACAAAACACAATCGTTGCATATGTGACCGCCCAGCTCAAAACCCACAAAGAGTAGGCCAAAATGGATTTTCATTTTTCTACACAATTGAAAAAAGTAAACTCTAAGCTTTAAAATTAAATATACATCTTGTTAGAATTGGACCATTTTAACATATTCAAAAAGTGATTGGAAGAAAAGAGAGTTGAGAGTTGCAGTTTCTGACAAAAGATAGAAAAGAAGATTTAAGGATTAGGTTCACTAAGGTGCACCATGCAGAAGTGACTGTCTGAAAAATAAAGTTCAAAGAAACTGCTAATATCTTGGTTTGGTTTCGTTTTGAGCCACCAAATTTTAACAGTCGGTAGAGGGGAAGATTACTGTTTTAGATAAGACCTACATTAAAAATTTGAGTTGGTTAACCTGAATGACATATTTTGGTCTGTTACTGAGAATCACAATCTGCGACTTTTTGTGGTTTTGGAGCTGGGCAGATGGTTTGTAGTTCGTACATGTAACTCGGCCCGAGACCAAGGCCTCAAGAAATTGGCCTCAAGGCCAGATTTGGATATAACATTGATGAATTATCTCTGAGGCATCTCTGGGTGCTGTTTGGAGTGAAAGAATATCGAGGATGGTTCACAATGAGAAGTCTTGTTGAAAATTTGAGGACAAGTTTCCCTTGACAGTTGGCAGGTAACTTTCAGTTCTCTGTGACTTCCCATAGAAATACTGGGTATTGGAGGCCATCTCCGAGATGTCACAGTAACATTCAAGAATCAACTTTGCGATTTATGCAAATTCGCTCTTTGGTTGTATGACAGCATGTATATGCTGTATGACAAATAGATGTGGTACGGGTCTGAAAGGGCAATTCAAATTTTACAAGCAATTTCTTCACGGTGACAGTCTCGGAGACTTTTCTGTGAATTTTGTAGTGAGGTCGGTCTGAAAGGGGTGCTTGACCAGGTCCCAAAAAAGCTCATCAGGGCCCTGTTTCACAAAAATTGACATCATGTCAACTTGCCATTCTACTGGCAACTACCATGGCAACAGTGCTTCACAGCCAATCAGAGCCTTGGATTTTTACACAAATTGCAGTAGAACTGCAAGTTGACATGCTATCAACTTTTATGAAACGGGGCCCAGATCTCTGCAAAACATTTTTTTCTGTTAGTATGCTGACAATGGTATCTGGATCTGAGCCGAGCCGTATTATCTTCTTTCAGGTAAATCTATATTCAGCGAGACAAAACATCTTTGATAATGGATGATGTACTTAATTTTTTTTTTTTCAGATGGAGGAAGTCAGCATATCGTCCACTGAGAGCCAGAAGGACATTAATTCAGTACCTGTTGAGAACCAAGAGGGCGTTATCACTGTACAAAGTCGGTGGTGTTAGAGCCCTTCTGGCTGTCAATGTGTTCAGTTTAATGCCCTCCTGGCTCTCAACTGACTATATCCTGCATTCCTAAAATCCTAGTTCAGTTACACATCTGTTAAATTTTTCGTAAATATTTTTTTTTGTCTTGGTCACAATCGTGTGATGTGGTATTTCTGAATTGATAATTGTTTTCTTGGTAAATTTAAAATGCCTCGTTTTATATATCAATTGCATTTTTAAGTTACTCCCGGTATAGACACTGTAATGAGAACATATGTACAATTATTTCTTCATTGTAAGCAACAGGAACAAGTTAACATATATGTATCATTTTGATTTACTGGATTTATTAAGTCAATTTCATAACTCTTATGTAGTTAGCGTATCCAGCCATATAAAGGCACAAGTACTTCAAGAACTGTTCATTGTAGCCTCAGCCAATTATTAGAATCTATGTTATAAGGACTATTTATTCCATATATCATTCTGTGCTTGTGTGTGCGTGTTCTATCCATAATTTATACATCGTTTGACAAGCGTTATCGCTAGCTGTGAATTGTCTGGAGACCATGTTTGTAGGTTGTCGTTCTGTTAAACAAGTTATGACACTTATTAATTTTTTGTTTTCAAGCATTATTTGAAGAGCAGTGACTATGCTCTCTCTATGTTGTCATGTTATTCCCGTTGACTTGTCTCACTGTATTCAAATCTTGAATATCGATATTAACAAATATGTATACCGCTATTAAATACATTATATATTTTTTTTAGCATCTTATCATATAGACATATATTATTTCTTTACGGAGATGAAAGCTTGCTTTAGTACGCAGTTCAGTTGGGGGATATTTTGTAGAATGCTTTGTAAATTTGAACTGTATTCCTAACAAAATCTTCTTATAGCGTCAGCAAAGGCCTTTTGTGTGTATTATACTTTTATATTTGTAGCTCATAATAATTGATAATTTGCTGTTCTGCTTCCTAACATGCACACATCGCAGCAGAATTGACAGAACGAGGTCGCTCTAATGCCCATCTTTATTGCGGTTTTTAATTTGCATGCCTCTTTGAAAGAATTGACGTACTTTATTATTAGTCTTAGACAGGAAATATCTTTTTTATGATATATTGCCAAATTATTGTGACGGACCTGATAAATGCCTGTTAACCCAATAAATTTGAAATGTTGTATCAACAGTAGTAATCTCTGTGTATTCTGTTTTCAATTACTGACATAGTTGTCTCTTACATGCATGCATGGAATAGATTGTTATCACTTACTGTACACCTGAAGATGAAACATGGCACTTTGATGTCGTGGGGTTGGGTGCACTTTTGTGTAAATGTATGATACCTATGTACCACAGTTGAGACCCCATTTTCAGCTCTAGAGCATCACAATTTCAAGCATTTCACTTTTTCAGTTCCAGAGACCCCTAAATTTGTTGTTCTACTGCATCCCCCAAAATGCCACTGCTGATCCAGCAAAATCAAATTTCACTGCCAATTCTGGCCGGGCTGTTACACCCCCGCCCCCACCCCCTCCTCCTACCTGAGCAAGGTTATCGGTATCACAAATTCAAGCCAGAACATTAAGGTGTTGTTCTGAAGCGTAGCATTTTGAGGTCTTTAAGGTCTTGTCTCCAGCCTTGGGTCCAGC
>JZLH01S0013793.1:60266-65266 GCA_001188425.1 Eucidaris tribuloides
AAAATATGATCGTTATTTGGTGGAAGTAAACAATTTGGGATTAAAGCTTGACCGACATTTGCAACTTTGAAAGATCAGATTTGGAAGATTTGAATTAAAAAAAAAGTGATTTACTTGTATATTACAATCCAGAAACAAAAAACAAACCAACCAACAAACAAACAAACAGAAAAAACGAATAAAAAACAAACAAAACACTGATAACAATAACTGACAGTGAATATTTAACAAACGTACATCGCAATACTATATGAAAATACACATTCAATGCTTATAGCATACATAAATATACAAAAATTATTACTGTACAGTATTCAAAATTTCTAATGTATTTTAAATCAAGAGATCTTACCATTCGCCCAACTATACAGAATTGTCCATTTGAAAACATTTTTCTCAATTTTCGGATATAAGAAATATATCTTTTTTATCTTCATATCAACACGCCAACCCGTTCCAGTAAATTTTAAACAAATGATTGCTAAATTTTACTTGTTGTTAATTCCAAATAAACAGGCTAATATAAAATGTTCAGGAATGTAATATAACGCGTCTTCCTATTCTTTTGAAAGCACACCATGTGTACTGTATAAATATGTTTACGAAATTATAATACAAGTTTAGAATGACATCGAACAACCGGTAAGTGACATAAAGTTACGACAAACATAATATAACGCAGAAAGACAGCATAACAACCAAATTGCAGAATGTATCGTCAAAAAGTGTAACACTATAGTTAATGATATTCAGTGAACATGGTTTTAGATATTTTTGGGGTAAACCTTTGCCAGAATAAAAAAAACACTGTTCCAATCTCTACATCAGATATATGTCGTCATATAATATAAAATCAAATCAGTTAAATTTTTTTATTTTGCTTTCTTGCCCTCGAAGAATTAATAAATTCCGATTTGACGGACAATGGAAAAAATGTTTTCATAAAGATTTGTTTCACTGCTGAATGTCACAAGAGTTGATTTGATGAAATGACATGTTACTTGTCAAATTTATCCATCTCTGATACAAACAACGTTTCGAGTTATTTCTTTCGTTGTATTTGATTGATTGCACATACATTTTTACCCGTAATGTACAACTGGTTTAATTGCACTCTACTGATGTAGTATTTAACAAAACTCTTTACACAAGAATTATAAGAAAACATACATGTATTTTACAATAGGAACATTACAATACAAACTACATACATGGTTACAAAACTTACATCATGACATATACCTGGACACAAGCTAGGTACAATTAAATTTGTGGCAAGGTATTGATATTCGAAGGAAACAAAATCGAAGTGCTCTTGTTCAGTATTATTAGCGATTAATCAAATCGAATTTACATGATTAATTGATGTTTTGATTTTTAGAGATTAAGTAACCAGGGTAATGTTACCCGAATTAATAATATGGGAGGTCTAATGTTATTATGCAGAGAAATCAAATAAATTGATTACATATACAGTGAATGTAAGTGTGTAACATAAAGCACATTATAAATCGACATTATTGAACATTCAGGTAAAAAAATAACATCAATACATAAATTCAAAACTGATACAACATTATATACAAGATGAACAATACGGCATATGGATAGAAAATCTTTACATCATGCGAAGATAATACACAGTTTACAACACACTAGTATACACATTGCAATATACAACATTTAACCCTGAACATAGCATAAATTTCTGGTAACCTGAAATCGTACAGTTCTGCCCTGCTTTGCTTTATTTTAACTCTTTAAACACAGACTTTATTCTGAGGGGATAATATTGACAATAATTGTTCTTTTCATATTTTCTGTAAATTTTGCTTTCCTTAATGCAGTATTGAAAATATAATTTTTCTATTACTTAAGCACACTAGCTATTGTTTGTGTCTAGGGTTAGGGTTAGGGTTATGCATTCTCTTAATTTACTGATGGCAATAGGCGATCGATTTTGTATTGAATTCGGCGATTCCAACTGTATATCTTGTTATCATTATCATTGTCACAATATACCCACTTATGTTGCCAAGTATCAATCTTTGCCATATTCGGAATGTATAGGCCTACTACCATTATTAACAAAAAGTCTTTGTTCCATAATTGATGTATGCTGAACTGAGAAAAAACCAGCATAAATATATGTTTTATAAAAAAAATTCCCCCAATCTTGTCTTGCATTAGGCCTAACTATTTCCATATTTGAATCGTTGTACATTTTGGGATCTGGTGACAAATGTTAAAGTAAAACATTTGCAATGAATATATGTATATTGAATAGAGAAATATCGGACAAAATTTGATTGAATTGTCCCAATTTTTCCTGTCTTAGGACTAGCAATATTCGTGTTTGCTTTTTCTCTGGATATTTGATATAAGCAAAAAACAGGACAAGGTAAAAACAAAATCAGCCTACATGAGCAGTGAAACATCGCGGCACATTTTTTTTATTTTTATTTTGTTAATCCCATCCGGGATCTCATCTTGTCCTGTATTTGCTTTAACTTTTTCCGTGTTTGATTCTTCTTTGCACATTTTGGGATCAAGCGACAAATGATAACAGTAAAGCATTCGAAATGAAAATTTGTATATGGAATTGAGAATTCCGGCTAAATTTTGATAAAATAAGCCCCAACTTGTCTTGCATTATAGGCCTTAGGCCTACTATATGTTTGTTTCCTCTTTTTACATCTTGAAATTAAACAACAAGCGATTAAGTAGGAACCATGTTATGAACATATACAGAGCTGAGAGTAGATACAGAGCTGTGACACAGCGGAAATACATTTGTTTTTAATTGATCCTCGCCTTGTCTTCTATTTTTTACATAAAAGAGAATTTGGTGCGCTACGCAAACTAATATATACATTATTTACAAAATACCCAATACTTACAATGTACATTATTTACAAAATACCCAATACTTACACTGTACATTATTTACAAAAAACCCAATACTTACAATGTACATTATTTACAAAATACCCAATACTTACAATGTACATTATTTACAAAATACCCAATACTTACAATGTACATTATTTACAAAATACCCAGTACTTACAATGTACATTATTTACAAAATACCCAATACTTACAATGTACATTATTTACAAATACCTAATACTTACGTCATTCTGTCTATAGATGGGACAAATGCATGTAGTCCTCAAATCGGGAAATATGTTAACGATGAACAGGATGAACACACAAATGAAATATTGATTCAAGGTCCTGATACGAGAAATATTGTTATACACTATGACAGTTCATTTAATGATTCGACTTGAAAACGAAAACGAAAACAAAGAATGTAATCACTTTCCTCGCGTAACATTTTTTTTTATTTTTTTCTTAGGTTGTGGAATAAGCTCAATCCCTCAAAAGATGTAAATTAATTTGTTTCTCGTTTTACCTACTCCAACCACTTTTTATAATGATCCATCCTTCCTTTGACATATTTTAGGATATGTGTTACCCACAGTGTATAGATTTCATATTACCCAAAGTTACCTTTGATCGCTGATCTTTGGCATTTGACCTTTGATATCTTGACCCTGAATTCAGTCAGTTCATACGTCTGCAGAGTCAGATTTCAGCCAAGTTTCTTGAAAATGCAATTATGTATTATTGCATACATTGTACACACACACACCTTATGACCCATGACCCTTGATTGTATGACCTATGACCCTTGATTGTTTCACGCAAAGATCAATCCATCGATTTCTGGTAATACATAACTCAGCCAAGTTTCATGAAAATTAACTTTTTTGACCTTCAGATATCGCAGTATATAGTGCGTTACCCACATTGAATGACGGCAATATTACACATTACGACCTTTGACCTGGACCTCTTGAACATAAAAAATTAATTATTCTATCTATTTTCAAAGTAGTGATGCACACTTCAGTCATGAAAATCCCTGAATCTGCATGTTCTTGAGATACTGCATTTATTACAGTGTTTGTACAAACGTGATCTTTAATCTTTGACCATTAATCGTTTGACCCCAAGATTATTTGTTTTGTGGTTGTTATATACTTATGAAATATGAAGTATGAAATGACCCTGAAGTGACCTGTGACCTATAACCCTAATATTCAATCAGTCCATCCATCTATGGTGATACGTACTTCAACCCAGTTTTATTAAAAAAAAAACAATCCACTCTTCCAGTTTTGAGATGCATTCCCGCAATCAATTACGGACAGTCAACCAAAAAACATAATGCTTCCGGCACTACTTCGCAGTACAGTGGAGGCATAAAAGGTGATTTACCTATAACACGACAAGGTAGATTAAACTGGCAAGTTTGCATAAAGTTGATAAGCAAACCACTTTGAGGAGATATGTTGTAATTTATCATTTTTTTTACCAGTGGGGAAATGCGATTTCCCAACTGTTTACGTGCAGATTATTTATGTTCATATTTCCCGATTTGAGGACTATACGTACATACAAGTCTACATCAACGACGCCAACCTGACTAGCTCGTCGACAACCTCGTCCACCGATGGTCGAAGGAGAGGTCCCTGCTGGCAACACATCCCTCCGATGTTGAGGAGGTCTGCGTCGCCACATTCCGCCCCAATCAACCCGAGCAGACGACCGAGCTGAAACACGTCGCTATGGGTTGAGGTCTTGCTGTCATTAAGGGCGCACTCCGGGGCGATGTGAGTGAAGATCTCGCTCCTTCGGTATTTCTCCTTGATCTCGTCGGAGAAATCGTAGCCGATCGCCTCTGCCTGGGGGTACACCCACCCGAAGTCGATGATTACTGCACGCCATCTTGTTTGGTCCCTGGATAAGACGACATTGTCCTCCTTCAGATCGTTGAGGAGGTACTTTAGTCCATGGACGTGTTGTACTCCTTCGGCAATGTCCGTCGCCAGGCCTACCCAGTCCTTGGTTGTCAGGACTGGGCTACCGTTCCTCAAGGCCTGGCTCAGAGTCAGCGTCTCTCCGGAGTTCTTATCGCCGATGAATTC
>JZLH01S0013793.1:70266-73901 GCA_001188425.1 Eucidaris tribuloides
AAGTCTGCCACATAAGGCACATTATAGATCGACATTATTGTACACCCAGGTTGAAAAAAATAACATCAATACATAAAATACAAAACTGATACAACATTATATACAAGATGAATAATACGGCATATATGGTAGATACAAAATGTATACGTTATGCGAAGATAACACACAGTTTACGACAAATTATTACACATTGCAATCTACAATACATAGCCCTGAACATAGCATAGATTTCTGGTAACTTGGAATCGTACAGTTCTTGTATACCCTGCTTTGCTTTATTCCAACTCTTTAAACGCAGACTTAATTCTGAGGGGATAATATTGACAATTATTTTTTTCCATATTTTCTTTAAATTTTGCTTTCCTTAATGCAGTATTGAAAATGTAATATTTCTAAACATGTTACTTAAGCACACTAGCATTTTTTGTGTCTCCTGTACAATAGTGAAGGAGAAAAATTATATTAGGATTGTTTAACTTTAATTGTAAGATTGTGCACAGATGTAACATTAGCGTGCAAAGGGTTAAACACAAGTAATCATATACAGTCCCCCGTCTTTTTTAGACATTGCTACGTAGTATGCATTCTCTTAATTTACTGATGACAATAGGCGATCGATTTTGTATTGAATTCGGTGACTCCAACTGTAAATCTTGCTATCATCATTATTGTCACAATATGCTGACTCATATTGTCAAACTTTAATGTTTCCCATATTCGCAATGTATAGGCCTACTATCATTATTAACAAAAAGTCCCTGTTCCGTAATTGATTCTTCTTTGCAAATTTGATATTGAAATGATAGTGTCACGAACCTATATACAGTATATATACTGCATGAGATGTTGAACACTCGACACATTTTTTTTTATCTCTTAACTTTTTTCTGTTTAATTTGGCCTAACTATTTCCATGTTTAATTCTTCTTTGCACATTTTGAAATCAAGCGACAAACTATTTCAAACATCTGAAATGGACGGATGTATGCTGAACTGAGAAAAAAAAAACCCAGCATAATTCCCCCAATCTTGTCTTGCATTAGGCCTAACTATTTCCATATTTGATTTGTTGTACGTTTTGGGATCGGGCGACAAATTAAAACATTTGCAATGAATATATGTATAATGAATAGAGAAATATCGGGAAAAAATTGATTAAATTGTCCCACTTTTCCGTCTTAGGCCTAGCTTTATTCGTATTTGATTCTTCTTGGATATTGACATAAGTAAAAAAAAAAAAAAAACCGGCAAGATGAAGCACAACATTATCATCAGCCCACATGAGCAGTGAAACATCGGGCACACCCCTTTTTTAAAATCCCATCCGGGATCTCATCTTGTTCTGTATTTGCCTTAACTATTTCCGTGTTTGATTCTACTTTGCTCGTTTTAAGATCAAGCCACAAATGATATACAACATTCGAAATGAAAATATGTCTACGGAATTGAAAATTCCGGGCACATTTTGATAAAATAACCCCCAACTTGTCTTGCATTATTATAGACCTAACTATTTCCACGTTTGTTTCCTCTTTGTACATCTTGAAATTAAACAACAAGCGATAAAGTAGGACCATGTTATGACCATTGTATATACAGAGCTATACGGAGCTGTGATACACTGGATATACATTTGTTTTTAATTGATCCCCGTCTTGTCTTGTACTTGACCAGTTAATGTTACATAAAAGAGAACTTGGTGCGCTGCGCAAAGCTAATATGAACATTATTTACAATACTTACAATGTACATTATTTACAAATACCTCATACTTACGTCCGTTCTGTCTATAGATGGGACAAATGCATGTAGTCCTCAAATCGGGAAATATGTTAACAATGAACAGGATGAACACACAAATGAAATATTGATACAAGGTATCAATATTCGATGAATATTGTTATACACTATAACAGTTCATTTAATGATTCGAGTTGAAAACAAAAATGAAAACAAAGAATGTAATCACTCTTCCTCGCTCAACAGGTTTTGCTTTTTTTCTTAAGTTGCCGGAATGACCTCAACCCCCAAAAGATGTACATTAATTTGTTTGTCGTTTTACCTACTCCAACCACTTTTTATAATGATCCATCCTTCCTTTGACATATATTAGGATATGCGTTACCTACAGTGTGTAGATTTCATATTACCCAAAGTGACCTTTGATCTCTGATCTTTGGCATTTGACCTTTTGATATCTTGACCCTACATTCATACGTCTGCAGAGTCAGATTTCAGCCAAGTTTCCTGAAAATAGCCATTATGTATTATTGCATACATTGTACACACACACACCCTATGACCCATGACCCTTGATTGTATGACCTATGACCCTTGATTGTTTCACCCAAAGATCAATCCATCAATTTCTGGTAATACATAACTCAGCCAAGTTTCATGAAAATGCAGTTTTTTTACCTTCAGATATCGCAGTATAGCCTATAGTTCGTTACCCATAGTGAATGACGGCAATATTACACATTGCGACCTTTGACCTGGACCTCTTGAACATAAAAATTAATTATTTTATCTATTTTCAAAGTTGTTATGCATACTTCAGTCATGAAAATCCCTGAATCTGCATGTTCTTGCATTTATTACAGTGTTTGTACAAACGTGATCTTTAATCTTTGACCATTAATCGTTTGACCCTAAGATTATTTCTGTTTTGTGGTTGTTATATACTTATGAAATATGAAGTATGAAATGACCCTTATTAGACTAACTACTCATTACACCAAGTGACCTGTGTCCTATAACCCTAATATTCAATCAGTCCATCCATCTATGTTGATACAAACTTCAACCCAGTTTTATTCAAAAACAATCTACTATTCCAGTCTCGAGATGCATTCCCGCAATTAATTACGGACAGTCAACCAAAAAACATAATGCCTCCGGCACTACTTCGCAGTGGAGGCATAAAAGGTGATTTACCTATAGCACGACAAGGTAGATTAAACTGGCAAGTTTAGATAAAGTTGATAAGCAAAAAACTTTAAGGTGATATGTTGTAATTTATCTCTTTCTTTTTTTACCAGTGGGGAAATGCGATTTCCCAACTGTTTACGTGTAGATTATTTATGATCAATATTTCCCGATTTGAGGACTATACATCCATAGGCCTACAAGTCTACATCAACGACGCCAACCTGACTAGCTCGTCGACAACCTCGTCCACCGATGGTCGAAGGAGAGGTCCCTGCTGGCAACACATCCCTCCGATGTTGATGAGGTCTGTGTCGCCGCATGTCGTGCCAATCAACCCGAGCAGACGACCGAGCTGGAAGACGTCGCTATGGGTCGAGGTCTTTCTGTCATTGAGGGCGCACTCCGGGGCGATGTGGGTGAAGATCTCACCCCTCCGGTACTTCTCCTGGATCTCGTCGGAGAAATCGTAGCCGATCGCCTCTGCCTGAGGGTACACCACCCAAAGTCGATGATTACTGCATGCCATCCTGTTTGGTCCCTGGACAAGACGACATTGTCCTCCTTTAGATCGTTGAGGACGTACTTCAGTCCATGGACGTGTTGTACTCCTTCCGCAATGTCCGTAGCCAGGCCCACCCAGTCCTTGGTTGTCAGGACTGGGGTATCGTTCCTCAAGGCCTGGCTCAGAGTCAGCGTCTCTCCGG
>JZLH01S0013793.1:75210-87115 GCA_001188425.1 Eucidaris tribuloides
GTGTCAACGAACCTATACTACAGTATATATACTTGGCATCGAGATGTTGACACGCCGACTCACTTTTTTTTTGTATTCCTTAACTTTTTTCTGTTTAATTTGGCCCTAACTAGTTTCATGTTATAATTCTTCGTTGCACAATTTTTGACAATCAAGCGCCGACAAAACTATGTTTCAAACACTCTGAAAGGGAGGTTGTATGCTGAACTGAAGAAAAAAACCAGCCAGTATTCCCAACGTCTTGTTCTGTGCATTAGGCGCCTAACTATTTGCGCATATTTGATTTCGTTGTACATTTTGGGGATCGGGCGGACAAATTAAAACATTTGGCAATGAATAGTTAGTTATAATGGAATTAGAGAAAGAGTATCGGTGTAAAAAAAATTGATTAGAATTGTCCCATCTCTCTCGTCTCTAGCGCTCACGCTCTCTCTCTCGCTATTTGATTCCTTCTTGGATTTGACATAAAGTAACAAAAAAAACCGTCAAGATGGGAAGACAACATTATCATCAGCCCACTATATGAGCGTGAAACACCGGGCCACACCCCCTTTTTTAAAAACCATCCGGGATTTCATACTTGTTCTGTATTTGCCTTAACTTTTCTAGTGCTTTTGATTCTACTTTGCTCGGTTTTAAGATCAAGCCACAAATGAATATACAACATGTCGCAAATGCAAGAAATTATGTCACGCGATTTTGAAAAATTCGCGCCCACATTTTGATAAAATAACCCCAACTTGTCTTTGGCATTATTAAGAACCTGAACTATTTTTCACGTTTGTTTCTCTTTGTACATTCTTGAAATTAAACAACAAAGCGCATAAAAAGTAGGCGGACCGCCATGTTATGGACCATGTATATAGGCAGAGCTGATACGGAGGCTGTGATACACTGGATTAACATTTTGTTTTTAATTGCATCCCGTTCTTGTCTTGTACTGACCAGTTGATGTTACATAAAAGGAGAAACTTGGTGCGCTGGCGCAAGCTAATATGAACATTATTTACAAATACTTTACACATGTACATTATTTACAAATAACCTCATACTTACGTTCCGTTCTGTCTATTAGGATGGAAAATGCATGTACGTCCTCAAATCGGGAATATTGTTAAACAATGAACAGGGATGTAACACACAAATGAAATATTGGATACAAAGGTATAATATACATTGTACGATGAATATTGTATACATCTTATAAAGGCTTCATTTAATGATTTCGATGATTGGAAACAAAAATGAAAACAAGAATGTAATTCACTCTTCCTCGCTCAACATCCGTCTTGCCTTTTTTTTCTTAAGTTGGCCCGGAATGACGCCTCAACCCCAAAGATGTACATTAATTGTTTGTCGCGTTTTACCTTTATCACAACCACGTTATAATGGATCCATCCTTTCTTTGACAGTATATTAGGATTATGCGTTACCTGACAGTGTGTAGATTTCATAGATTACCAAAGTGACCTTTGATCTCTGATCTTTGGCATTTGACCTTTGATATCTTGACCCTACATTCATTACGTCTTGGCAGAGTCAGATTCAGACACGGTTTTCCTGAACAATGCAATTAGTTATTGATTGTCGATACCATTAGTAACAACACCACCTATGACCATGACCTTGATTGGTATGACCTATGTACCTTGGATTGTTTCACCAAAGATTCAATCATCATTTTGGTAATACATACTTTCAGCCAACGTTTCATGAAAAATGCACTTTTTTACCTTTCAAGATTATCGCAGGTTATAGCCGTAATAGGCATTGATTACCCAGTAGTGTAATTGACGGCAATATTACACATTTGCGCACCTTTGACCTGGACCTCTGAAACATAAAAATTAATCTACTATTATCTATTTCTAACAGTAGTTATGCGATACTTCAGTCATGAAACTCCCTGACTCTGCCATGTTCTTGAGGATACTGCATTTTTACAGGTGTTGTACTAACGTGTTGATCTTTAATCTTTGACTTAATCGTTTGACCCCAGATTTTATTTCTGTTTTGTGGTGTTATTACTTATTGAAATATGTAAGGTATGAAAACTGACCCTTATTAGACTAACTACGTCATTACGACCAAAGTGACCTGTGTCTTATATACGCCTATATATTTCAATCAGTCCATCGTCTCCATCTATGTTGATAACCAAACACTTCCAACCCCAGTTTTATTCAAACAACAACTTCTATATTCCTATCAAGTTAGTCTCGAGATGGCATTCCCGCCTCAATTAATTTACGGGATCAGCTCAACCAAAAAACATAATTGGTTCCGCGCACTACTTCGCAGTGGAGGCATAAAAGTGTGATTTACCTATAGCACGCAAGGTAGATTAAACTGGCAAAGTTATCGTAAAAGTTAATATAGCAAACCACTTTAGGAGATATGTTTGTATGTATTCTCTCTTTTTTTTACCACGATGCGGAAATGGCGATTGTCCCAACTTGTTTACGGTGTAGATTATTATGATCAATATTTCGCCGATTGAGGAGCTATACGATACATATGGCCTACAAGTTTACATCAAGACGCAACTGACTAGCTTGTCGACAACCTCGTCCACCGATGGTCGAAGAAGGTCCTCCCCTGGCCAACACATCCCTCGGACTGATTGAATGACGGCTCTCCGTCGTCGCCGGTGTCGCTGGCCAGATCAACGAGCAGCGGACGACCGAGCTGGAATGACGTCGTATGGGTCCGTGAGGTCTTTTCTGTTCATTGAGGGCGCACTCCGGACTTTGTGGGTTGGGTGTAAGATCTGCACCCCCGTCGCGGTCATACTTCTCCTGGCGACTCATCGTCCGGATGAACATCGGTACGCCGATCGCCTTCTGCCTGTGCGGGTACACCCACGTTTGTGCGCGCTGTTGGAATGTCGATGTGACTTACTTGCCACGCCATCTTGTTTGGTCTCTGGATAAGACGACATTATCCTCGTAGATCAGTTCAGGACTGGTACTTGCAGCGCCGCCCTCACTCTCACTCTCTCACACACCAAACTAAGTTTCTAGCGTCACATTGGTGATTAAGATTGTTCGCAATCTGGTGTGTGTTTTTTCTATCTTACCAATTGCCGTGACCACTCCCTAGGTGTGCTCAGTTTAAACCAAGGCCCATAACTCGGAGTCCTTTGGGTATAGTCATGACTTGATTCCTTAGGCATGCGAATTTCAAGAGCATGCCTGCCTTTAAAAAAACAATTGAACGAACCCTGTAGCTTGTTTTATCTTTATGGTTGTTACCATGTATACTTAATGTTGTCTGTCTTTTGTGACTCAGGGTCCACTCAAGCAAGAATTACCTATCTCTCGGCTTTATGTTATCTCTGATATAAAAACAATAGAACATTTTTTTCTTTGCTGGACTTCATCGGATAAGCTGCTAATTAGAGGCGTGATGTGTACATCGTAAATGTTATGACAAGTAAACTCATGATAAATAGCGCACAGTCTGACCCTTACTCTCTTGCGATATGTGTGGAAACAGATTGGCCTGAACAATGATGCCACTCGATCTCAGAAGATACGACTCGACCTTCTAAGTGTCACAAACATTCCACGATGGGCCAAGCGCATACATCTCGAGACATGGATAGAGAGACATAAACACTTTCTCAGTACAGATAAAGACCCATCGTAATGCTCTTCTTGAGGAATGTCGCCACCATTGGGGCCATAAGCTGGGTAGGTGACCGGAAGACGTAGGCTGGGCGCCTGGGGCTCTCTGCAATTACGAGGCACACAAGTATTTTATGGATCGGTATACGCAAATATACACCCTCAGAGGGATTCACTCAGCGCTCTGCTATCACGTGGCAGACTTTACACGGAAGATCTCATATGGAAACGCATTGTCTCCTAACTCTTTGTGTTCTATCTTCGTTTCTTATTACTTATTGGAAGACGCCCAACGAGATGATTCTCCGTATTCTGCCAGGACCAAACGCACATGGATATTTATGTCCGTCGCCGAAAGCGCATTGCCGCCAGATGATATCGAAACTGTACATATCTCCTACACGTCGTAATCAAATAAATCCAGCCCACTTGAGACAAGCGATCAGCCAATGAGTATTGACCACAGGTTCTCAGTGTGTGAGATAGTCTATATCATCTCACCCTAACATGGGTCGCAAACTCTCCATTACTTAATTAAACGGGCTAGGACAGAAAAACTAACAGAAATGACATGCACCATATTCACGTACCTTACAATATGGCTACGTAATTGACCCACCTCTCTCAGTAATGCATCCACATAGAGCCAACAATCTATATGTATATCGGCTCAGTTTACATCACTTCCGGAGGCTGAGGTTCTGTGTGAACCCATTCAACACATGAGAAAAGTTTCGTGTGTCTCGCCCGAGTGGGGAAACAAAATTTTCAAAATAAATTGCGATTGACGATTTTGATCACGGTCCGTACCGATCCAAAGCAGACGATACGGGATTACTTTCCCTCGCAATTGCTAACATGATTTGTGCTGGCGCCTCTGTAATCCATGGTATGTCCGTGCACAACGCAGAATGTACGCGTGTCAACGACACCCCTGCGCACTACGCGCGCTGCCTACGGTGAGAGATGGCGATTATACACCTCGCCACTCGTCACTCGGCTCGTCGCTCACCAGTGTGACATGTATCTGAGCTTTACTTACGGCTGAGACAGGCTCGCCTCCACGAACTACGTGACATAGCCGCGTTGAGGTTGAGAGCATCAGATCTCGCGCACGAGCGGTTGATGCTCTGTTAGAGAGGCTCGAGCTTGCCATTTAGGTGCACCGGTGCAGCGTTAGCCCAATGCAATATACTGACTAGTTTGCATCTCACGGGGAAACTTAGTCGTATATCAATTAATTGTGAGGCGGAATAAACACACATATAGTGCAACGAATGCACAGGTGACTCGCAGATCCTAAGCACGGCACAAAAGATTTATCTTAGACATAGTGAGTGCTTATTTTCGTGGTTGCGTACGGGCCTGTGTTTTAGGAAGTGCCAGATTTCTTACGGAATAATGGATCATTTTACCCATAATCGCATGCACTTCATCGATTACGTAAGTTAACAGTGGAGTGCGGGATGGCCTTCGATCTAGGGCCTAGGTGGAGGAACGGGCAAGGAGACGTGTGAAAATTGTTTAGATCTTGATGCGAGCGTCATTAAATAATGTGACACATGAGAAATGGGTGGGTTAGACGGCAAAATATTGACAAGAACTATTTGGTGTATTAACTGAAGCTTTTGTCCACTGGATCGGCACTTGTGAACACAATTTTTATTTCACTTAATCATAAATACAATCGGTTCCGAATACCATCCTTGGACAGTAATTGTCGGACTACAGATGACTTGGTTTTGAGGCTCGTATCGAGATTAGGTGGTACCATATACGGACCGATAAAAAGATGTTTTTCCCGCCATTTTTTTTTACTTACGAAAATCAAACCAACTAGGAGGGCGGATATTTTCGAAAAACAGTTTAAAAATTCCTGGCCATTTAAGTAATTATGAAAATTAGGGGTGACCGCCCAGCCCCTGAACCCCCTTTGTTGGGCCGCCCACCCGTCTTACTTTCAGGAATGAGGAACCTCTTCTCTGATATGATTTTGAAACTGCATTTTGGTAGAAAAATATGTTCCAAACTTTTGTCCATGACTGTATGAAGATTGTACTATTTCGAATTATATCAAAAAAAGTAAGAAAAACGTCACAATTTTCGACGCGCTCTGCGCACAAAAGTGTAACATGAATATTTGCGAGCTGTACAATTGGAAATTGTGTATGTTTATTACTCGTATTTTAAGGCTAAGTTGAATGGTTGTGTATAGGGTCTTGCACTGTTTTAAAACATATTCTTTAATTACGTTTTATAGATTTTTCAAGTTGTCAACATATTGGGGAAGAGGGGGGGGGGGGGCAAAACCATGTTTTTCCTCCTCGATATTTCCCCCTCCTGATAATCAACACCTCTGGTATTTAATGATATCGCAGGTGACACAGTTTTTTTTTCCAAGTATAAATGAACTGTGGGAACACAACCAGTGTTAAACGATACACGTTTATCTGCATTTTGATTAACGATTACTGTTATTTCAGTGACTGATACTAGTATTCTATTGTTGTTAATGTTCTATTGTGTTTATTAATGTTAATGATTATTAATAACATTGTTTCAATCAATCAATCAATTTCTTTCATAACAGTTGTTATCTGGGCCTCCGAGTGTGTTTACCTGATCCCCCCTCCCCCATAGAACTATTGGACAACACTAATTAAATGTTTTATTTCTATCGTTCTTACCCTATACCGGTAAGAGTGGGCACTTGATCAGGGACGGGTGGTGGTGAAGGGGCAGATACCGGTACAGATGATGTAGTGCTCTGACCGGAACTCGGACTTGGATCTGAGGGTGGAGTAGCTGGCTTCGACGGACACGGGGGTGATGGGACGGTGGATTTAGCAGCCGATAGAGGCGTACTACACCCCGAGGAAGAGGAGTTGGTGCTGAAAGGGGGTAAAGTTATGATTTATCTGTAAATTTACCCAAATCAAATAAATTACTTTTTTTCTTGGTATTAACTGGTATGTGTAGTTTTTTTTAGTATCGACGGAATTCATTAATCGTGATGGAATGATATGTAATGACTTATCATATTTTGTTATGTGATTGTTTTGTTTGCCAAAGAACCTTTTAATTGAGCAGGTTTATATTTGTGTTATTACTGGGTATATTGATTTTGAAGGCATACGTTGAGGACATAACAGATATGATTAATATTTAACAAATAATCAGTGAACATATTGAATCATTACTTAATCAGTTTATTATATATTTATTTATTTGTTTATTTATCTATTTAGTCAGTGAGTTGATTAGCTGCTTCGTTATTTACCCGTATGTCACATATTTGTTCTTGTTTATCTATTCAATTATATTATCATTCTGCTTTGAGAGAATGTAGCAATTGCGAATGGTGCAGCAAGTGGTTTCATAGAAATATTGGGACGAAACAAAATGGAAAGAAAAAGAGGCAGAAGAAGAAGACGAAGAAGAAGAAGACGAAGAAGAAGAAGAAGAAGAAGACTGTGATGTGATTGGTATAAATTAAACTTACCACGAGGAGGAAGTCGAATCTTCCAGGTTATTTTGCCTGGAGAGCAGGATCTGTGTATAAATAAAAGTAATGAAATATGGATACAAGTTACATCACGGAATTCAACAATTAATAAAGAAATATGTATGTCACTGCAAATTACAGCAACAATAACACTAACAACATCAATGATTATGCCAATCGTTAACATTAAGGAGATAAGCACAAGAACGTTGGCAAGACTCGAACTGAGGACCCCGCATTTTGTAACGAATCAAGCATTCACATCTTCCTTTTATGACTGTGAATGTTAGTGTCTTCCTTTTAATGAGATGACCATGTAATCAATCGTATACTCTTAACAAGTTCTAAAAATGGTTCTTTGGTTGCCCCACTGCGGAAATCTTCCAAGGTTCTTGAAAGGACCATTAGAAAGCATTCTCCATTGGTTACCCAGAGATTAGATGGTTCTGGCTGAAACCTACTGAAGTTCTTGAAGGTATAAGAAAAAACTTTGGGAAATTCTCTTTCCACCACACCATCTAAAAATGGAATAAAAAGTTTACACCCCCTTTTAGGGTTGAGTGTACCTGCAAAGCTCGATGTGCGTCTTCTGCCTCTCTCCTGGCTTCGACAAGCTGCTGTTCCAATTTCTCACTTCTCTGTTGGGCACAGGTCAGCCGGTGATGTAAATCGGCCGACGTCTCCTCCAGGACTTCGTACCGCCGTTCGATGTTGTCGAGGACCGAGGCGGGGGCATCGGTGGTCGGAACTCCGACTCGGTGAGCGAATCTCTATTTCATGAAAATGATTATAAAAAAACCTTGTTATTCACTCATTGTCTCGTTCATGATATACTTGAGGAACTCTGTTACAATACAACACCGAAATTGTAATTCTATACCAAGCTTTCAAAATCTTCTATTCTTAATTACGTATAGGCCTATAATACACAATAATCGACAAATTTGGGAGGTGTACGGGAAAGTTGGAAGTATTGATATTGTAATTATTCGTGATTAAAAGTATACACATAATTATAATGATAATAGCTATTATAATTTAACCATACTGCCAAGACACAACTACTGCTATTGTTGTTGCTAATTGCTGCTACTACTTCTACTACTGCTGCTACTACTACTAATTACTGGACAAGCAACCTACAAACTTTGCACGCGTTTATTATCAAGTAAATTATCATTATTATTATTATTATTATTATTATTATTATTATTATTATTGTTGTTGTTATTATTACCTGGACGTGGTTCTCGAGTTGATTCTGGCGGTCAATCAGGTTCTTAGCATGACCGAGAAACTCTGTCCATTTCCCAGAGATTTCCGAGACCAGCTTTTCCTCGGTCAGATCGTAATTCTCGACACCCATCCGACAGGCGAGATTCTAAAGTAGCAAAAATAAAACCACAAAAATGCAAAGTCAAACATTTTCCCTCCCGTCCCTCTGTTAGAAAATAAGATAACTATATAGAGAAGTAATGAAAATAACATTTTTCTCAAAATGATTAATCTTTCTGAAACGTGTGTTATTTTATTAATCTCATACCAAACGAGAAATCAAGTTTTATTTAATTGTAATCTTGGAAAAAAAGTCGGATAAATTAATGTCTTACAAATTGTAAACTAATTCAACTCCAATATTTTGAACACAAATGTGAGTAAAATGGGGGGGGGGGGCACGTCTTATAACATGACTACAACTGAATATAGGACATGTATTTTCTTTTATTACTTTTAAAGATTGTACAAGAAGTTGACTGAAAACACACACTACGTCTTTGATTTCTAATTGAATATAATTCAACGCATGTATCTAAATTGTTTCTATTTTCTGAATTCACACTCACGCAAAGACATTGCTGGAGGCGGTTTTTCTCCAGTCTGTCTTCGACGGACCTCAGGAGGAGGTTGCCTGCCAGATGGACCGGTAGTTGCGGAGAGGAGGATGACGATGACAACGAGGCGACGTCGACATCGGGGTCGCGGAAAATACGGCAAACCGTCTGTGTAGTGATGACGTCAATGTATATAATTTAAATGAATTAACTATTGATTTATTGCCGATGCACTCTGTAAATTACAAGGATTAAAAATAAATCTGAAACGGCTGTGGTTAGGGACCAGTCGATTTATGGATTTAGATTTAAATCTCAACTATTTATATATAAGTCACAAATGCTTGAAAATCAAATCTTTACGATTTAAAACTAAATACAAAAATCGGCAGGTCCCTAACAACAGGCGTTTTGGGATTTAGTTTACATCCTTGTAATATCAAGTGTATATTAGCTAGTTTTAGTCAATGAACTGTATCACATATCAAACTTTATGAGCGGGGGGGGGGGGGGGGTCAACCAACCATCGTATGGTATATAGGAATGACGTCGATGTATGTAATTTATATGTATTAACATGAACCATTACCAAATATCTTGTTCTTCTGGTCACTCTGCCTCCTTCAATCCTGAAGATTATTGCAAATTTATATCTTTTGACTGTGACTTTGGTTAAAGTAAAAGTGACGAAAAGGACATACCGTCTGTGTAGGGATGAAGTCAATATATAATTAAAATGAACTGAAATGAACTGACATTAATGAATGATAGTGATACTACTTTGATATGTGAAACTTTTCAGCATTAATTTGTATGGATTAATGATGGGGAGTATTTATGCTGACAAGTATTTCAAAATGTTATTCACTAATGTTAACAGACAGGGGCATCGATCCTGGGGCGGCAAGGGGGCAGTCGCCACCCCAATGAAAATATTGGGGGGGGGGGAGGGCGCAAACATCGATTTGCCCCCCAATGATTTTGACAACTTGAAAAATTCATATAATATGAAATGCAAAGATATGTTTAAACAACATTGGAAAGCACTATACAAACCATTAAACTTAGCATGAAAATACTATTAAATATACACAATTTTAAAAATTGTCCGCGCGCAAAATTTTATATACGCGCCGAAAATATTTGACACTTTTTCACTTTTACCACCCCAATCCGAAAAATGGATCGACACCCCTGTTAACAGGCAATGAATTAATGACTTGCTTACGTGTCATCAGATTTGGAAATCATGGGCTAATGTTTATGTAAGGATATCTTATTTGTTGAACCAAATGCCTATCCAATGGGGTTGTTTAATGGGGTTGAATTTAGCGACATCACGTCATTAATGTGTAACATTTTCTTTAAAGCAAATTCCAATGACGATTACATGGTTTGTTAACCTACATCTAATGAGTTGGTCTTGGATGATGTAACGTCGCAAACCCCATACCGACGTCCAATGCGTCGCATCACTGAATGACGACTAAGATTCGTCGTAAGATCGTCGTACATTCTGGGTGGAAGTGAAAGGGTGAGGGGAGAATATTGTTTTCAAAGATTATTTACCGTTTTGAAATGAATATAGATCTACAATGTACTTCACCACCATAATTGATATAAGACAATAAATATTTGGTGACGCTATTGACCGTAAAATTCCGTTTTATCTTAATAATTTTAATTTTGTGTATCCAACGTCTGAGACCTTGTTTAATCGATATTGTTTAAGTTATTGTGCAGACATTGTGTGTAGTTGTAGACTTCAGAAATTATCACTAGATCTATACACACAATATTTAGCAAAGAAGAGAAACATGAATGTTTGACTACATGCAAACAGAAAAGTTTCGTGTTGTATAGTCGTGGGAGTGAAATAATTTAGTCACTATTATGCCAAATAATTAATTACAATATTGATAATCATGTAATCATAAAGTGAAGTGCCATGGAAAATATACTATTGTTAGCATTACAGATGAATGTGTTCAGAGACACAGACCACTGCACTCCCGTATCAGTCAAAGTGACCTTGACATTAATATTATCACAACGGGTATCATCAAGATAGAAATGTATTTTATTTTTATTGATAAATTAAAAAATGTTAGCTATTATAATCTGATGCTTTCTGAGTATATGCATAATACTTATTAGGATGCATACTGACCTGAAATTGATGTCTCGAAGAACTTAAGTCAATTAACGAGCGTGATTTAACAGAAGAAATTAAATCTCGACTGTCCAATACAAGCGAAAATCGTTTGTTGTGTTAGTAACCTAGCAAAATCTAGGGAAACGAATTTGCGCATCAAAGGTTTGGCGCGTCGGCGCGGGCCTGCTGCAGTGGAAGAACATTTTTGTGTGCGCGCCTCCGACTGCGCTGCGCAATGATGCATAACCCGCTCTGCCGTAAATCTTGCATGATGGCATCTTTTAGGGAATTATTAAAACTGTTGGACAGTGGACAAGAGTATCATTTCAGTTTTGCTCAAACGTCACACATCATATCGGTAATTATATTAATAATATTCCTCTTCCTGATTCCGATGCAGTGTATACGCGTCACACGTAATGCGCGAATGCGGGCAGAGTGCGGCAGGCGCAGCGAGGGTGCGCGCCCCAGAGAGATCGCGCACCCAAACTAAACAAGTGCGCTGTGAATGCGTATCATCATCACCATAATCATCACCACCGCGACCGTCACCTCCGGCGGCATCATCATCATCATCATCACCATCATCATCATCATCATCACCATCATCATCATCATCATCATCATCACCATCATCATATTCTTCTTCTTCTTCTTCTTCTTCTTCTTCTTCTTCTTCTTCTTCTTCTTCTTCTTCTTCTCCACCACTATCGCAGACACTGTCACCATCATCGCCATCGTCGTCATCACCATCATCATCCTCACTAGAATATACCGTAATTAA